>CASCJU010000137.1:0-56915 GCA_949152495.1 Lasius fuliginosus | reverse complement strand
TTCGCCGACCTGCCTGGCAATGGCGTTCGCCGACCTGCCTGGCAATGGCGTTCGCCGACCTGCCTGGCAATGGCGTTCGCCGACCTGCCTGGCAATGGCGTTCGCCGACCTGCCTGGCAATGGCGTTCGCCGACCTGCCTTGCAGTGGCGTTCGCCGACGTACCTGGCAGTGGCTTTCGCCGACCTACCTCAGGGTTAGGGTTCACCGACGTGCCTGGCAGTGGCATTCGCCGACGTACCTGGCAGTGGCTTTCGCCGACCTACCTGGCAGTGGCGTTCGCCGACGTACCTGGCAGTGGCTTTCGCCGACGAGCCTGACAGTGGCGTTCGCCGACGTACCTGGCAGTGGCTTTCGCCGACGTACCTGGCAATGGCTTTCGCCGACCTGCCTGGCAGTGGCGTTCGCCGACCTACCTGGCAGTGGCGTTCGCCGACCTACCTCAGGGTTAGGGTTCGCCGACGTGCCTGGCAGTGGCTTTCGCCGACGTACCTGGCAGTGGCTTTCGCCGACCTACCTGGCAGCGGCGTTCGCCGACGTACCTGGCAGTGGCTTTCGCCGACGTACCTGGCAGTGGCTTTCGCCGACCTACCTCAGGGTTAGGGTTCGCCGACGTGCCTGGCAGTGGCTTTCGCCGACGTACCTGGCAGTGGCTTTCGCCGACCTACCTGGCAGTGGCGTTCGCCGACGTACCTGGCAGTGGCTTTCGCCGACCTACCTGGCAGTGGCGTTCGCCGACGTACCTGGTAGTGGCTTTCGCCGACCTACCTGGCAGTGGCGTTCGCCGACGTGCCTGGCAGTGGCGTTCGCCGACGTGCCTGGCAGTTGCGTTCGCCGACCTACCTGGCAGTGGCGTTCGCCGACGTGCCTGGCAGTGGCGTTCGCCGACGTACCTGGCAGTGGCTTTCGCCGACCTACCTGGCAGTGGCGTTCGCCGACGTGCCTGGCAGTGGCGTTCGCCGACCTACCTCAGGGTTAGGGTTCGCCGACGTGCCTGGCAGTGGCTTTCGCCGACGTACCTGGCAGTGGCTTTCGCCGACCTACCTCAGGGTTAGGGTTCGCCGACGTGCCTGGCAGTGGCTTTCGCCGACGTACCTGGCAGTGGCGTTCGCCGACGTGCCTGGCAGTGGCATTCGCCGACCTACCTGGCAGTGGCGTTCGCCGACGTACCTGGTAGTGGCTTTCGCCGACCTACCTGGCAGTGGCGTTCGCCGACGTACCTGGCAGTGGCTTTCGCCGACCTACCTGGCAGTGTCTTTCGCCGACCTACCTGGCAGTGGCGTTCGCCGACCTACCTAGCAGTGGCGTTCGCCGACGTACCTGGTAGTGGCTTTCGCCGACCTACCTGGCAGTGGCGTTCGCCGACGTACCTGGCAGTGGCTTTCGCCGACCTACCTGGCAGTGGCGTTCGCCGACGTGCCTGGCAGTGGCATTCGCCGACCTACCTGGCAGTGGCGTTCGCCGACGTACCTGGTAGTGGCTTTCGCCGACCTACCTGGCAGTGGCGTTCGCCGACGTGCCTGGCAGTGGCATTCGCCGACCTACCTGGCAGTGGCGTTCGCCGACGTACCTGGTAGTGGCTTTCGCCGACCTACCTGGCAGTGGCGTTCGCCGACGTACCTGGCAGTGGCTTTCGCCGACCTACCTGGCAGTGTCTTTCGCCGACCTACCTGGCAGTGGCGTTCGCCGACGTGCCTGGCAGTGGCGTTCGCCGACCTACCTAGCAGTGGCGTTCGCCGACGTACCTGGTAGTGGCTTTCGCCGACCTACCTGGCAGTGGCGTTCGCCGACGTGCCTGGCAGTGGCATTCGCCGACGTACCTGGCAGTGGCTTTCGCCGACCTACCTGGCAGTGGCGTTCGCCGACGTACCTGGCAGTGGCTTTCGCCGACGAGCCTGGCAGTGGCGTTCGCCGACCTGCCTGGCAATGGCGTTCGCCGACCTGCCTGGCAATGGCGTTCGCCGACCTGCCTGGCAGTGGCTTTCGCCGACGTGCCTGGCAGTGGCGTTCGCCGACCTACCTAGCAGTGGCGTTCGCCGACGTACCTGGTAGTGGCTTTCGCCGACCTACCTGGCAGTGGCGTTCGCCGACGTGCCTGGCAGTGGCATTCGCCGACCTACCTGGCAGTGGCGTTCGCCGACGTACCTGGTAGTGGCTTTCGCCGACCTACCTGGCAGTGGCGTTCGCCGACGTACCTGGCAGTGGCTTTCGCCGACCTACCTGGCAGTGTCTTTCGCCGACCTACCTGGCAGTGGCGTTCGCCGACGTGCCTGGCAGTGGCGTTCGCCGACCTACCTAGCAGTGGCGTTCGCCGACGTACCTGGCAGTGGCGTTCGCCGACGTGCCTGGCAGTGGCGTTCGCCGACCTACCTAGCAGTGGCGTTCGCCGACGTACCTGGTAGTGGCTTTCGCCGACCTACCTGGCAGTGGCGTTCGCCGACGTGCCTGGCAGTGGCATTCGCCGACCTACCTGGCAGTGGCGTTCGCCGACGTACCTGGTAGTGGCTTTCGCCGACCTACCTGGCAGTGGCGTTCGCCGACGTACCTGGCAGTGGCTTTCGCCGACCTACCTGGCAGTGTCTTTCGCCGACCTACCTGGCAGTGGCGTTCGCCGACGTGCCTGGCAGTGGCGTTCGCCGACCTACCTAGCAGTGGCGTTCGCCGACGTACCTGGTAGTGGCTTTCGCCGACCTACCTGGCAGTGGCGTTCGCCGACGTGCCTGGCAGTGGCATTCGCCGACGTACCTGGCAGTGGCTTTCGCCGACCTACCTGGCAGTGGCGTTCGCCGACGTACCTGGCAGTGGCTTTCGCCGACGAGCCTGGCAGTGGCGTTCGCCGACCTGCCTGGCAATGGCGTTCGCCGACCTGCCTGGCAATGGCGTTCGCCGACCTGCCTGGCAGTGGCTTTCGCCGACGTACCTGGCAGTGGCTTTCGCCGACGTGCCTGGCAGTGGCGTTCGCCGACGTGCCTGGCAGTGGCGTTCGCTGACGTGCCTGGCAGTGGGCGAAGCCCGTGCCTGGCCGAGGAAGTCCTGGAAGGTCTCGAAGTTCTGCAATGGCTTGAAGTTCTGAAAGGTTTTAATTAATCATATGGAAAAACTATACAATAATATGGAGTAAGTATAATAGATATACAATAAATTTTTATTCTAAAGAAAATCAATGTTTGATATTTATATAAATAATATTTATGAATAGAAATGTGTATTTTTAAGCTATATTGAAAGAGGATGTAATTTATAATGTACGCAATTAAAGATTTTTTAAATTTCTTATTTGTTCAAAACACTTCAAGATGTATATTACTAAAAGATTTTAACAAATTTAACATTATGGAAACACTGGTGCCAAGTAAAAAATTAATTATGTGACTTATTGTACAATTTTAATTTTTATGTACGTTATGAAAAATGTGTGAAAATTTATTCATAGAAAGTTCATAGAATACAAAATCTTTCAAGAAAAATAGAATAATTCTAACGTAATATAAAAATATATGGTGTAACAAAGGAATATTAATATGTATCTCAAATATGTTTTAAATTTGAGTCACTTATTCACATTTATTCATAAAAAATTGAGAATTTATTGCAAAAGGTTTTTTTTTAAATCACAAAATACTCTATATAGTCGAGTCATTTTATTTTATTAGAAAAGTAACAAAAAGTTAAATTCTGACTAATAGTATTAAAAATAATTAATTTTTATTTTAAAATTGACTTTTATTTAACTTTTTGAGTGTAGTAATGATATAATTATATCAATCTTTATTTTGATGATATGTTATATTATATATTATATATATTATATTTTGATAATATATATAATAAACTTAAATAACATCAAATAATTTAAATGAAGTCGCCAGTGATGAATAAAAATATAAAATTTATTAAAAAGCGACCTGACTGGCCAATACAAAAATTTCTACACGGCAGCTTGAAAGCAACACTTGATAAGGGCCCGTACCCAAGGGCCGAAACGTCGTGTAGAAATTTTTGTATTGGCCAGTCAGGTCGCTTTTTAATAAATTATATATTTTTAAATAATATCATCATATAAACGTATAATAAAATCGATAAACGTAATATATAATAATAACCGTAAATAACCAATAAATTCAAAATTTATTTATTGGTTATATTAAACACGCTTCATCATTTATTATTATCTTTTAAGAAAAAATTGATTAGATAGCAAAATAAATTATAATAACAATGAAATTTTTTAGTGCTTCTGTAACACGTTGTGCTGCACGAATTGGTATTCTGAGTGGATTTGAAAGAATGCCTAATGTTTCTTTTGAAACACCTCTACTTCTTATTTACACAAAGGTATGAAATACATAATATCTTTTTTATAATATTTATATTATTCTTTTTATATTAAAATAATGTTTAGGGTGGCCGTATACCACATTTAACGATAGATGTCTTTAAAATGATAACGTTGGAGTAACAACTACTCTCCGTCTCATCCATTTCCCTCTACCATATTAATGGCAGATGTTATTAAAGTGTTTAGCACTTCTATCGCTGATTTTGTTAGCATGAAGTTATAATCAAAGATTAATCGACATATTAATATGTATTAAATTCAACTTCCACTTATAAAGAATTTTGTTTCAGGAATACATAAATTTTTTTTCGATACAAGATCCTGCGTATACTACCAACCCTGGCTTTCAGCAATTAGACTCTATTTCTATCTGGCCCAGAACAGAAAGAGTTGTTTTTACTGCTGATAAATATATGGAGCTTGTACAAGCTTATAAACCAGATCTCTATGTTGCTCTATGTGATGGAGATACAAATATTAATAGTAGTGCAGAACGAGTATCAAAGGCAATTCTTCGAAGCAAAACTTAATTAGAACAATGTTTAGATATACGCCTGCACTCGGATACATTTAAATCTAAGGGAATATTAGGACCAGTAGAAGGTGGTTGTAATTGGCAAGCCAGAGAGGATTCCATAAATTATCTAAAAGATAAACCTTTGGCAGGATTTGTTATAGATGGATTACATAATAATGGTCCAAGTGCACAGAATATTTCAAACATATTAAACAAATAGTACAGCATACCATTGTAAATACCAGTTTATAAATTTTAAATTTTGTCTAATATTTAAAATACTTCAATATAACGGTGCTATATAATTTTTTACAGAATTTACTGCCTACTGATAAAATAAGAGTATCAATGGGTTGTTGGAAACCACTTGTTACTGTACTTCATCTCATCGAATTAGGAGTGGATGTATTTGATTCATCCTATCCTTATATAATTACCGAACAATCACAGGCTTTGACTTTCATGTGCGATCATGACATTTGTGAGAGGAGTGATCAATGTAGAATATCAATAGCAGAAAAAAGGTAAAAAGTATAGAATATAACATACTTTTTAACGTTATAACGATTATAACGATTTAATACGTCAATGAGATACCGCGAAAAAAATTAGAGAGAAAAAAAAGAGAGAGAAGAATATTATTATATTTTACTTTATTTTGTAATTTAAAAAGACGTGTTAGAGCAAAAATAAGACCTTTTATGATTAGCATGAATTAAAAACACGCTGATGTAGCTATCGTGTTACAAAATAGATCTTATAATTGTCATTGCCTACTGAAATATGTATATATGAAATTTAAAGTTGATTAAGATATGCGTGATATATATTTTTGGCAATAAAATATTTAAAAATTTATTCAAAGATTATAAAAAAATTTATTTATATTATTACCATTCTAGTAAAATCTACTCTTTAGTATTAAAAAAATGTTATGAAATTTTATTCGGATATCTCATTTCAAAATGTACAGACCACAGATAATAGAATATTAATATTTATCAATCACTCACCGAATTTCTGCGAACTTAGTCGAATTTTGGCGATAGCCATTAAACGTCCAAACATCAGCCAATATCTATAAAAAAATAATTAATGATATAAGTTACAATATAAAAATCGGAACACAATTATGTAGAATTTCAAGATCAACAAAAATATATGTCGATTAAATCATACTTATATTAAGAAAGCATATCAAGAAATAAATCCTTTATTTTAATAGAGTAATATGCAAATCTAGTTTCAATAATCTTAAAAAGAAGATTAAAAATTGTAATTTGTTTTAACGAAATCAAAATAAAATCCGTGCAATTTTTTTAAGACAAATATTGATAATAATGGTTAAAAAGAATTTGAAAATAATTAATAAAACTTGCAACATTAAAAGAGTAAACATAATATACAACTTTGGAAAAATCAGAAATTATTTAAAAGTTAAAAAACACCTATTTTAATTAAT
This sequence comes from Lasius fuliginosus, assembly GCA_949152495.1. Lineage (NCBI taxonomy): Eukaryota > Metazoa > Arthropoda > Insecta > Hymenoptera > Formicidae > Lasius > Lasius fuliginosus. The sequence continues at coordinate 50,599 of CASCJU010000137.1, read as the reverse complement.
ATATCATTCATTTTGTTTACCTGTTGTTTCATTAATAATTAAATTATATACTTATGCAAATATATATTTTAATAAGAAATGAACAAAGAAGTAGGAGCAAGATTATTAATGTTTTATCACATAGAAAATTTTAATTTTGTATTTAAAACATGATGTGTTGATCTTTTAATCTTTCTTTTTATTTCTTATTTTTTTCAAAATAATTATTTACCTATGTATTATTTTATTATAATCAAATAATTACGATACACTTTTTTAAATACAATACTAAATTAAAATTTATCCAAAATTGAAATTTATTTATATTATACAATGTAATGTTTTTTATTTTATTATATATTTTTTAATATTAATTTTGTTGATTAATTATCATTGTTGTGATAAAAGTTAAAATATATTAATTATTAAACAAATTTGAAGACGATTAATAAAATCTGCGACATCACAAGCAAATATATGCAAAATTTCAAGAAAATCAAAAATTATTTTTAATTTATATAAATTTATATTAATTTATATATATGTGTGTGTGTGTGTGTGTGTGTGTGTGTGTGTGTGTGTGTGTGTGTGTGTGTGTGCATGTTTATATAAAAATAATATCTAATATTCTCATGATTGTATTTGTTTACTTTATAAGGGAGACTCCTTCCCTTCTATATAGATACACCATGTAGAGATTTTGATATCATTTTGAATTTCTAATGATCGCAAAAGCGATATTAATTTAAATGTGATATAAGGTGTATGATCCTATACGCAATAAAATCTCTAGTGAAATATTTAAGTAATGTAAAATAAATGTTTATGTTCTCATTGACCATTTTGATGTTGCAACTTGTATAAAAAATTATATTCTACTAACAATAAAATACTATAAATAATAAAAACGCAAAATTGTTAATTAAAATACATTTTTTAGTTAGCTTTCTCTTTCGTATTCAATATAATAATATATTAATAAGTGTTTTTATTATATAAAAATGTAATATAAATATTTTGTTTAATTCTAATAGAATCGTTCGATTCTTTATTCAATCAGAATGAGATACTCTGCTATTAATTCCTATGCAAGATTTTTAAGCAAACTTTCGATAAGAATAACATTGACACAATGTAAACTCGATTATATAAATGTATGTACAAATGTGAATTCGTCACTATAAATGTAGAAATACTCGGAAGACCGTTAGGATAAAAGTAATCTAATGGCCCGCGATTATCTGATCCGAAAAAGTCACTTGATTTCTTATTCTTACAATATCTATAAAATATGCTATAAACATATTAAATATAACAATATTATCTCACAATTTATTCAAAAGACAATGCTATTGCGAATAATCACATCTATTTGGCTTCATTATCTCTTTGTCGGCTTACCTGTACAGATATTAACGGAGCACGCAATTTCTGCTTCTGTACGGCACAACGTTTCCGCTGAAAGAGGAAGAAAAATTCGTTAACGCCAGAATTTCATTATCCTGATTGGTCGAGCTGGTCAAGCTTCGCAGTCGTGATTGGCGGATACTCGTCGAATCGATATATTTCGTTTCAGCCAATCAATTCAAAAATCTCGCACGATATCTATCGAAAACCTTCTAGCAGCCCTCAAACAATTTGGCGCGAAGATTCAAAATTGTTTGAAGTCACTATGCAAATGAACGTGATACGATAATTAATAAATAATACATTACTAATAATTAAATAAATAATTTATTACAATTGTATTCATCATCATGATTATCATATAAATTTTTCATTGATTATAATTTTTTAATGCGTATATCTTATTACAATTATAGAGCAATAATGAAGGAGTTTCAAACTGAGTGTAGCACGGTGCTGGTTAGAACGCGAGGTTAGAACGTGCGAGTTCGTGGAATGCATGATTCCTCATGAGAATAATTTCAGTCTACTATTAGAATGTTTCGATCGACGAGGTGTTTGATATCCGCACTGCATCGCGTGAAAGATCGCTATTTGCACACGTGCGATCAGCACTTGTCAGACGTCGTCGAGTATGAATGTAAGTTGGGGTACCAAAATCAATGCAATATTTAATCATATTTATATACGTCAAGTGTGATATTTAATAGCGATTATTAATACATTGTAGCTCCTATCACGGACGAATATAAAAAGGGTCCAACGGAGGGTAGATCTTTTTATTTGGACGCTCAAGCTACTACCACGCTGGTAAATTCAAAGCGTGATGTCACATGATGCAATCTATATGCATGTGAAAAACTAAGACGTCGTACTATCACGCAGGATCCTCGGGTATTAGATAAAATGATGCTGTATCTAACAGTGTACCATGGCAATCCACATTCCAGAACTCGCATGTATGATTGGGAGTCGGAAGCAGCAGTCGAGCATGCTCGCCAAGTTGGTGCCTTAACTTGCAAAATTTACTTTTGTATTTTATGATCTTATAATTATGAGAAATTATTTGTATACTTTCTTTTTAACAGAAAATTGCAGATTTCATAGGAACAGATAAGTAGGAAGTGATATTTACATCCAGTGCGACAGAGTGTAATAATATAGCTGTGAAAGGTGTAGCAAGGTTCTATAAATCAAGGAAAAATCGTGTGACAACTCAGATAGTGAGAAAATTGCGTCTTTATAATAAGTCCTATTTCTTAATAGATATAATGAACTTGTTGAATTTATCTAGGAGCACAAATGTGTATTGGATTCGTGTAGAAGCAGAAGGATATGATGTAACGTATATTTCTGTTAATTCAAATGGTCTTATTTATCTCAACTAATTAGAAGCAACCATTAGTCCATGTACATCGCTCGTTTCTGTAATGATGGTGAATACTGAGATTGGTGTTAAACAGCCTATCGAAGAAGTTGGCGCCATTTGTAGGTGAGTGTTAAGACCTTAACATTATGTTTATTCTATTATAATTCTCTTTTAATTTGTTTTTCTTAATGTTTCAGAAAGAAGAAAGTTTTTCTTAAAATGTTTTTCCTAATGTTACAGAAAGAAGGAAGTTCTTTTCACACAGATGCTGTGCAAGCTATTGGCAAAGTACCAATGTAAATCGTAAATCTGAAAATCGTTAAACGGATAACGACATGTAACGATGTAGTTATCTGTTTAACGAGTAACAGAATCGCTAACTAACTAATTGTTTTGTCATTATCACTTTTAGCAATTTAATATATTCATAGATAAATGAAAACATTTGACATAAAAACTCTCTTTTTTGTGCATGTGCATATAAAGTACATACAGCATTGGAAATATCTCTCGCTATTTCAGGTATCGATTTAACAGTTTTTTTATTGACTTTAAGAATGACAAAATATTTCAGATGATCATAGGATAGGAAATGCATATTTTTCGAATTACAATAATTTTTTCTTTGCGACAGAGTTTTATAAGGACGTCTAAAGATTTATAAAAATTTGATTTTAAAATTAGAAAGATGAAACCTTGCAATTGCTGTTTTCTGCATACATAAAATCATTCTTGATCTGCCAAAATTGCGTAGAATCACTGGTCGGTCGCATACAAAACACAATTATTCTTAAATCATCGCGTTTAACTCAGAGATAGATAAACGCGCCTGTAGGGCGCGTTAGCTATTCGTTACAGATCGTTTTTTTTATGTCAAACGTTTTCATTTACCTATGAATATAATAAATTGCTAAAAGTGATAATGACAAAATAACGTATACAGTTGCAGAAAGCCGAAAACATTATGAAGGGAAATAAATCTCATCTACAATAGATATGGACACAATCGAAATGGCCCAAACTAAAGAGAAAAAAAATCTTATATAAGGAAAAGTAAAGTGATGTTTAGAGCACTGCATTATGAATGTTTGCTACTTAGTAGTTACATTGAAAACTCATATGTAATATATTTAATACAAAGTAAAGATAGCATGGGGTACATCACAATGAAACAACTATATATATCGATCTAGGCCACTAACCTGTACAATAAATTGTTGACGTGACAATAAACGATACCAGATGATGTTTGTGTGAAGATCTCCAAGTCATCCATAGTTTCCGCAGTAATTGTCGTATCTGTTAATAAATTAATTTTATGTCAAAAATCATTTCTTTCAAAACAATTAATTTTATAGGATCAGGATTATTATTTGGGTACCATAATGATATATATATATATATATATTGATGATGGATTAAAGTAATTTTATGTATGTTTTGCTTATCATAATAGAAAATTATCCAGATTATTCCACACTTAAAGTATAAGCAAAAACTTTCAAAATTTTACAAGAGAGTATATAGGAGCAAAAAAAGAAAAAAAATTACTAACATAAGTATTATGTCGATTAAAAATTGTAATTTGTTTTAACGAAATCAAAATAAAATCCGTGCAATTTTTTCAAGACGAATATCTATCAAGCCCATTAAAAATTTAGATTTTTAATAAAAATTCATACATATTTAATTTATTAAAAAATATGTAATTAAAAGTAATATATTAAATATTATATATTTATAATTTATATATATTGTCTCTTTTTGCTTATATTAATAGTTTATAATCATTGTTATTATTTTTAACTGTTAAAAATTAATATATTGATAATAATGGTTAAAAAGAATTTGAAAATAATTAATAAAACTTGCAACATTAAAAGAGTAAACATAATATACAAAAAATTTTGGAAAAATCAGAAATTATTTAAAAGTTAAAAGACACCTATTTTAATTAATATATCATTCATTTTGTTTACCTGTTGTTTCATTAATAATTAAATTATAAACTTATGCAAATACATATTTTAATAAGAAATGAACAGAAAAGTAGGAGCAAGATTATAATGTCTTATCACATAGAAAATTTTAATTTTGTATTTAAAACATGATGTGTTGATCTTTTAATCTTTTTTTTTATTTCTTATTTTTTTCAAAATAATTATTTACATATGTATTATTTTATTATAATCAAATAATTACGATACTTTTTTAAATCCAATACTAAATTAAAATTTATCCAAAATTGAAATTTATTTATATTATACAATGTAATGTTTATTATTTTATTATATGTTTTATAATTAATTAATTTTGTTGGTTAATTATCATTGTTGTGATAAAAGTTAAAATACATTAATTATTAAACAAATTTGAAGATGATTAATAAAATCTGCGACATCACAAGCAAATATGCAAAACTTCAAGAAAATAAAAAATTATTTGTAAATTATATAAATTTATATAAATTTATGTGTGTGTGTGTGTGTGTGTGTGTGTGTGTGTGTGTGCATGTTTATATAAAAATAATATCTAATATTCTCATGATTGTATTTGTTTAATTTATAAGGGAGAGTCCTTCTCTCTCTCTTCTATACAGATACACCATGTAGAGTTTTGGTATCATTTTGAATTTCTAATGATCGCAAAAGCGATATTAATTTAAATGTGATATAGATATATGATCCTACGCAATAAAATCTCTAGTGAAATATTTAAGTAATGTAAAATAAATGTTTATGTTAGTTCTCATTGACCATTTTGATGTTGCAACTTGTGTAAAAAATTATATTCTACTAACAATAAAATGAATAATAAAAACGCAAAATTGTTAATTAGAATACATTTTTTAGTTAAGCTTTCTCTTTCATATTCAATATAATAATATATTAATAAGTGTTTTTATTATATAAAAATGTAATATAAATATTTTGTTTAATTCTAATAGAATCGTTCGATTCTTTATTCAATCAGAATGAGATACTCTGCTATTAATTCCTATGCAAGATTTTTAAGCAAACTTTCAATAAGAATAACATTTGACACAATGTAAACTCGATTATATAAATGTATGTACAAATTTGAATTCGTCACTATAAATGTGCAAATACTCGGAAGACCGTTAGGATAAAAGTAATCTAATGGCCCGCGATTATCTGATCCGAAAAAGTCACTTGATTTCTTATTCTTACAATATCTATAAAATATGCTATAAACATATTAAATATAACAATATTATCTCACAATTTATTCAAAAGACAATGCTATTGCGAATAATCACATCTATTTGGCTTCATTATCTCTTTGTCGGCTTACCTGTACAGATATTAACGGAGCACGCAATTTCTGCTTCTGCACGGCACAACGTTTCCGCTGAAAGAGGAAGAAAAATTCGTTGGCGCCAGAATTTCCTTGTCCTGATTGGTCGAGCTGGTCAAGCTTCGCAGTCGTGATTGGCGGATCGTCGAATCGATATATTTCGTTTCAGCCAATCAATTCAAAGATCTCGCACGATATCTATCGAAAACCTTCTAGCAGTCCTCAAACAATTTGGCGCGAAGATTCAAAATCGTTTGAAGTCACTATGCAAATGAACGTGATATGATAATTAATAAAATAAATAATTACTAATAATTAAATAAATAATTTATTACAATTGTATTCATGATTATGAAATTCTTCATTGATTATAATTGTTTAATGCGTATATCTTATTACAATTTTAGAGCAATAATGAAGGAGTTTCAAAATGAGTGTAGCTCGGTGCTGGTTAGAACACGAGGTTAGAACATGCGAGTTCGTGGAATGCATGATTCCTCATGAGAATAATTTCATTCTACTATTAGAATGTTTCGATCGACGAGGTGTTTGATATCCGCACTGCATCGCGTGAAAGATCGCTATTTGCACACGTACGATCAGCACTTGTCAGACGTCGCCGAGTATGAATGTAAGTTGGGGTACCAAAATCAATGCAATATTTAATCATATTTATATACGTCAAGTGTGATATTTAATAGCGATTATTAATACATTGTAGCTCCTATCACGGACGAATATAAAAAGGGTCCAACGGAGGGTAGATCTTTTTATTTGGACGCTCAAGCTACTACCACGCTGGTAAATTCAAAGCGTGATGTCACATGATGCAATCTATATGCATGTGAAAAACTAAGACGTCGTACTATCACGCAGGATCCTCGGGTATTAGATAAAATGATGCTGTATTTAACAGTGTACCATGGCAATCCACATTCCAGAACTCGCATGTATGGTTGGGAGTCAGAAGCAGCAGTCGAGCATGCTCGCCAAGTTGGTGCCTTAACTTGCAAAATTTACTTTTGTATTTTATGATCTTATAATTATGAGAAATTATTTGTGTACTTTCTTTTCAACAGCAAATTGCAGATTTCATAGGAACAGACAAGTAGGAAGTGATATTTACATCCAGTGCGACAGAGTGTAATAATATAGCTGTGAAAGGTGTAGCAAGGTTCTATAAATCAAGGAAAAATCATGTTATGACGACCCAGATAGTGAGAAATTTGCGTCCTTATAATAAGTCCTATTTCTTAATAGATATAATGAACTTGTTGAACTTATCTAGGAGCTCAAATGTGTATTGGATTCGTGTAGAGCCTTGGAAGCAGAAGGATTTGATGTAACGTATATTTCTGTTAATTCAAATGGTCTTATTGATCTCAACGAGCATAAACCTTAGGATTTATATTTATTGTTTAAGAAACTAGCATCGAGTAATTGAAGTTACAATAAGATGTATCATAATCTGTGCTTTTTTAATAGATTATATATTTAACGCTTTTTACGAGTTGAAGATTTTGCCGCTGTATATACGCAATTATTAATTTATATTGCATTTGTGTTGAAAAATTACAACACAAAATTGACCTTGTTTTTAATGTGTTCATTAGAGTTTCGCGATAATATATTGTGTCTTTAAATACAATAGTCGAAGCACGGCAACATTCCGCAAATCGTGATGGCGATTAAAATTGATTAGTCACGATAAATTATATAGGTATAATATAAAATCCTCTCAATGCGAGATATTTCTTCCGATCCAAAGTAATGATTCTAAAAGGTAAATATTTATTTGCAATTATCTAGTGAATTAAATACCCGGTAAAAAAGTCCATATATATGATCATTCATAAATATATATAAAATATGCTCATATATGTTCTCGATTGTAAAAAATATCTTAATCATAGAAAAATAGTGCAAAATAAACAAAGTAAAACTAAGAAGTTAATGAGAGAGGCACATTGAAAGTTTTTTATCCAAACTCTTGCTCTCATTATAGATAAATACAATGTATTAAATTACACTGTGCAAAAATTATTTATTTGGATAAATTTGATATAAATCACGGAATAATAATAAATAAATAATAAATTATTCACCTCATGGTTGCTCCGCCGTTGCCTGATGCCACCCCAGGCCTCCTTCTCCTCTCTTATTTCACTTTGTCGCTTCTTCGTACACATAGTTGAAATAATCTAATGTCATAGAAGAATATATAAAAAAAATAAAATATCTCTCTCATTTTATGGTTATTTTATAAAGTAACAAAAAAGATTTGTTGCATACATAAAAATAAAAAGTTCTTACATAATTTATAAATGTACAAACTTTTACAAAATATGATAAGCATATACTAGATATCAAAAATGTTCATAAATCTTAGATTCTCTTATATGATCTAAATTACACACATATATCACGATTATATAATATATATTTTAAGTAAGAGAAACTGTATTCTTTTAATATAATTCAAATAATTAAAATATTTACTTCAATGGAATGTGATATCTTTAACTATAATTCTAAAAAATAAAATAAGGATATAATATATTTAAAAGTTGACCTAATAATGCATAATATGACCCATGTGTCATTGTCATGTATTGTGATATGTTGATCTTTATTTATATTTTAAAAACCTGAATTTGACAAATATAATACAAGACTATTTTCATATATTGTAGAACTTTCTATTATTTGATAAATATAACTTTCTAAAACCGAAGTATATAATATCATTTTATATAATATTACGTGTTTAAATGTATACTTTCATTATCGGTTTCGTCCATAATATTTTCGAAAGCAAAACTAGACTTTTCTATTTGACTGCATATCTGTAAAAGCTTCTTGCTTTCTTCTTTCTATATCCTTTGATTAATTGGAACATACAATTCACTTATATCACCAAATTCATCATCAAGATCTAATTTCTGTTTTTCATCCTCAGCATAAACATATTTTTCCTTGAATGTCAAAGATTTAAATTCGTCAATTTTATATTCTGGACAATTTTCTGCATTTTCTTGGTTGGTAGATTCCATAGATTGCAAATTTCTTACACTAAATTGAAAGATTCGTTTTTTACATGTATTGTCTATTATATTTGTCACATTTAAATCATTATCTTCATTTTCGCTCGTGAAATCATCGGGAGAAAGTTCATTAAATATCCTATCAATCGTATTATTCAATTTTGAATCTATCTTATCCATCTCCATAACTCTTTTGAATTGTGGTCTACATTTTATTTGTTTTATGTCCGTCGCAACGTTTTCAGGCACATTCTTTATTTCTAATTTATTTACTTTACTCAAAGTATTTTCCTGCTTCGATCTTTTCGGTGTTATTGCCAAATTTACAATATTTCTCAAAAGACTCAACTAATTCTGGGTAATATTTTAAAACCAAGTCTTGTGGCTCAATACTCGTTAGTAAACTGTCTTCTACATCATTCTATTATCATTCGACTTTATTTGCTCTTCGTATTCTTTTAACATTTCTACTGCTCTATGTTCCTTCTTCCAAATAATTTCATAACTAGCTATAGATCTGATATTACGTATCTTTTTTATTTGATCAGGAATGAATAAGTTTGACATAGACAAACGTTCATCAGGTGTAAAAAATCTGGCAGATGTAAAAGTTGCCATCTAGTAGTTAGTGTGAATATTTTTTCAAATGCATATTGTGGTTCCCAACATAGATATTTCTCCATAAAGTCCTAATACAAAAAATTATATATATTTAACCATATATTTAACAAAAAAATTATTTTGTAACATGTTATAATATATATGTAACAATATATTTACAACAAATTGATTGACTTGAGGTTGCTTCCATTCTATATCCAATTTAGTTGGAACTGAATCTTTTTTTAATAAGAAATTCTATTAATTCCTGATTTGGGAAATTTTCACCATAAATGTGCCTTTTTCCTCAATGATATTTTATTTATCATCAGTATTCTCTTTTCTCTATGTACATTAAAGTACAATATATTTAATTATTAAGTACAATATACAACTCAAAGATACGTAATGCACTAATAATTTACCTGAAGTCATCATTACACTTTCCAACAGTACCACAATCAGCACAACCCGATTTTTTGTTTTTGTAGTTTTCCTTGATGACCACATGCTGTACATAAATCAGAATTTAATAAATCTGACTCAATTCTATCTAAACTTGTGCCAGTTCTCCAATCTTTAATCCTGAAAAGAGAGGAAATAAAAACAATTTAGTTACAATAATTTGATAAATTTGATTAATATATAATCTTTAGATGCATCTAATATTCTAACCTTTGTAAAACATTTTCATCGTCTACAGTCTTGAAAAATTTTAAAGCAGCCTCTTTTCCAGCACCATTCACTCCTTCATTATAGTCACAGCCGCACAATAAAGCCAATGCTATCATTTTATTTGGTCTTATATTCAATGTCTTTTCTATCTTTTCCATATTGTAGATATCTACAGAACCAGCTGTAGCCCCACGATTTCCTTGACTACTTGTACAAAAGTTTCTGTATACTACACCTTTTGCGCCATATAAGAAGCAATCACTGTCTTGACTTATACATCCATCTACAAGCTAAAAATATATTTCTTCTTTATAATTAAGATAATCAGTAATTTGTTTATCAAAGAAAATTAAGTTATAAATGTACCTCATCCTCATTTCAATATGCACATATAGCTTCTGCTTCACCATGGCTCTGTACACAAGCAATACCCATGAATTTCAATATGTCCCTACATTCATTTAAAACTCGATTAAACTGTGTCCTCCCTCCTTTCTTAGCAGCTTTCTTTCTTTCTTCAATCTCTATGCACGTTAACGTTTCATTCATTGTTTAATTCGTCTAGTCTCATTACTAACCAAATATAACATTCGACATCCATAGATTTATGATTTATACGCCAACGCTTTGTCGGCAAATATTGTAACTAAAAAGAGATTTTAAGTCGAAACTACGGATGGTAAAAGTCACATTTAAACTGTCGATAAAAATGTCTTATCGACATCTAGTATCTCTACATGACATTAATCAATTTATCAAATTTACAATCTCACTTTAATGTTTCTCACGCATATGTATATTTTTGTTTATTTGTAGCACAAATCTCGCCATTCAGTTTAACGAAAATGAAAAGCAAGCTGAAAAAAGATTTGCATATGCGAAGATAAAACGCCTTTATTATAGCCAAGCAATATTTATAACCTAACTTGAGAAGCAGACTATAAGAGATTTTATATAATTGACTTCATGAACGAAATCAACATTGACAATAAGATGGTCAATAAAAACACCAGTGGCAATCTTCTGCTACCAGCAAAAAAACTACCAGAATGTTGGAATCAAGAAGAGAGAATGAGTGCATTGTTTTCACCGTTTCGCGGTAAATCAGCTAAATCCACAAGATTGGACTTCTAAATACAAATTCTGGCATAATTTGATATATGAATGGCTGAAATATACTATGCGATGCAGTTTTTCTATCATCGATTTAAATGAAGCTTTTAAAAGAAGAGGTTGCACACCTCTTTGTCCGGTTACTGTGATTGAAGAGCTTCTCAGGTATTATAGTCTATTAAATATAATATGCAGTAAATTAATTAAATATTTCTACTTTAGTTATTATTAGTCAATGATTGTCTTTATTATAATAAGGATAATTATTTGTGTATATGTGTTATTGTCTATATAAATCAGATATATTATTTAATTTGATATGCGTTCTTTAATGTTGTCATATCTTAATATATATATATATATATATTTTATTAAAATTTTCCAGAAATAATGAAATAATTCAAGAAACTGATTTTTTACAAGAACCATGCGAAACATGGACAGCATGGTCAATTGATATATTTATAAAAAAAAAAACAATTAACTGGTCTTTCTCCAAAGTAAAGAATTATATAGTAGGCCAGAATACAAATAACACAGAAGTGAGATACATACACTTGCGAATTGTTCGGGAATTGGGTGATATTATTCTTTCCATCGCTGACATTAAAAAGAACAATGTTTTATTCCCAATCTCTGAAGTAGTACAATATTGCAAGAGCAAAACTAAGAAACAGATTTCAGAGAATACAGTGAGATTAGTATTGGAATGGTTAAGGCATAGAAAAAATTTCAATTCAAGCAGTGAATTACTGGTTAAAATTACTACAGAAAGTAAATGAAATTAGAAGTCGAAGAAGGCACATATAAACTGATGAAGCAAGAAAATGAGCTGATCAAAGAGATAGAACTTATGGAGCAAGAGAAACTTAATATTATCAATGAAGCAAAATCATATTTGGCGAAAGAACTGCGTCAGATGGCAAAAACATGCTTAAGAAGAAAGATTGAAACGGAAAAAACCATAGAAAAGCGTGCACAAGCTCTTGCAAACCTACGCACTCTAATCACCAATATTGAAAATGCACATTCTAATTCTGCTGTATTGTCTGCTTACAAGACTGCATCTGATGTATTGAAGAAAATAGGACAAAATGGTTTAATGGAATACGATGTTAGAGACATTATTAATGACGATATTAATGAGGTAAGAAATTATTATGCATTATTATACATATTTAGTAAGTGATTGTAACAAAAAAGATACATTAATATCTATTATTCATTGACTAGATTTTAGAAAGGAAACAAGAAATACACGCAATTTTATCTGAGACATTGACTCTCACATACTCGGATGCCGAGTTGGAAAAAGAATTAGCAGAACTATTGAATAAAGACAATGTAGATGTTTCTGAATCAAATCCAGAAATTAAAAAATTGGAGCAACGTTTGAAAGACTTGCGCATGGAAGGTAAACATTGTGAAATTTATTATCCCATTTGTAGGTGGGCTCCTACTCAACCTATGTCAATAACTGGCAATGGCGGTGCCCGAACATGTACAATGGCGGTGCTCGTACCTTTTTTTTTTTTTTTTTTTTGTTTTACGGGGGAGGAGGAAATGCTAATGCACACCTGACGGCCCGTACCGCCGGGTAGTGTGGGACTTTCACCGCACTAAAACCTCCCCCCGTGCCGCGTGCCAGGCAATGGCGTTCGCCGACGTGCCTGGCAGTGGCGTTCGCCGACGTGACTGGCAGTGGCGTTCGCCGACGTGCCTGGCAGTGGCGTTCGCCGATCTGACTGGCAATGGCGTTCGCCGACCTAACTGGCAGTGGCGTTCGCCGACGTACCTGGCAGTGGCGTTCGCCGACGTGCCTGGCAGTGGCGTTCGCCGACGTACCTGGCAGTGGCGTTCGCCGACCTGCCTGGCAGTGGCGTTCGCCGACCTGCCTGGCAGTGGCGTTCGCCGACCTGCCTGGCAGTGGCGTTCGCCGACCTGCCTGGCAGTGGCGTTCGCCGACCTGCCTGGCAGTGGCGTTCGCCGACGTACCTGGCAGTGGCGTTCGCCGACGTGCCTGGCAGTGGCGTTCGCCGACGTACCTGGCAGTGGCGTTCGCCGACGTACCTGGCAGTGGCGTTCGCCGACCTGCCTGGCGGTGGCGTTCGCCGACCTGCCTGGCAGTGGCGTTCGCCGACGAGCCTGGCAGTGGCGTTCGCCGACGTACCTGGCAGTGGCTTTCGCCGACGTACCTGGCAGTGGCTTTCGCCGACCTACCTGGCAGTGGCGTTCGCCGACGTGACTGGCAGTGGCGTTCGCCGACGTGCCTGGCAGTGGCGTTCGCCGACGTACCTGGCAGTGGCGTTCGCCGACGTGACTGGCAGTGGCGTTCGCCGACCTGACTGGCAGTGGCGTTCGCCGACCTGCCTGGCAATGGCGTTCGCCGACCTGCCTGGCAATGGCGTTCGCCGACCTGCCTGGCAATGGCGTTCGCCGACCTGCCTGGCAATGGCGTTCGCCGACCTGCCTGGCAATGGCGTTCGCCGACCTGCCTGGCAATGGCGTTCGCCGACCTGCCTGGCAATGGCGTTCGCCGACCTGCCTGGCAATGGCGTTCGCCGACCTGCCTTGCAGTGGCGTTCGCCGACGTACCTGGCAGTGGCTTTCGCCGACGTACCTGGCAGTGGCTTTCGCCGACCTACCTCAGGGTTAGGGTTCACCGACGTGCCTGGCAGTGGCATTCGCCGACGTACCTGGCAGTGGCTTTCGCCGACCTACCTGGCAGTGGCGTTCGCCGACGTACCTGGCAGTGGCTTTCGCCGACGAGCCTGACAGTGGCGTTCGCCGACGTACCTGGCAGTGGCTTTCGCCGACGTACCTGGCAATGGCTTTCGCCGACCTGCCTGGCAGTGGCGTTCGCCGACCTACCTGGAAGCGGCGTTCGCCGACCTACCTCAGGGTTAGGGTTCGCCGACGTGCCTGGCAGTGGCTTTCGCCGACGTACCTGGCAGTGGCTTTCGCCGACCTACCTGGCAGCGGCGTTCGCCGACGTACCTGGCAGTGGCTTTCGCCGACCTACCTCAGGGTTAGGGTTCGCCGACGTGCCTGGCAGTGGCTTTCGCCGACGTACCTGGCAGTGGCTTTCGCCGACCTACCTGGCAGTGGCGTTCGCCGACGTACCTGGCAGTGGCTTTCGCCGACCTACCTGGCAGTGGCGTTCGCCGACGTACCTGGTAGTGGCTTTCGCCGACCTACCTGGCAGTGGCGTTCGCCGACGTGCCTGGCAGTGGCGTTCGCCGACGTGCCTGGCAGTTGCGTTCGCCGACCTACCTGGCAGTGGCGTTCGCCGACGTGCCTGGCAGTGGCGTTCGCCGACGAGCCTGGCAGTGGCGTTCGCCGACGTACCTGGCAGTGGCGTTCGCCGACGTGCCTGGCAGTGGCGTTCGCCGACGTACCTGGCAGTGGCGTTCGCCGACGTGCCTGGCAGTGGCGTTCGCCGACGTACCTGGCAGTGGCGTTCGCCGACGTACCTGGCAGTGGCGTTCGCCGACCTGCCTGGCAGTGGCGTTCGCCGACCTGCCTGGCAGTGGCGTTCGCCGACCTGCCTGGCAGTGGCGTTCGCCGACGAGCCTGGCAGTGGCGTTCGCCGACGTACCTGGCAGTGGCTTTCGCCGACGTACCTGGCAGTGGCTTTCGCCGACCTACCTGGCAGTGGCGTTCGCCGACGTGACTGGCAGTGGCGTTCGCCGACGTGCCTGGCAGTGGCGTTCGCCGACGTACCTGGCAGTGGCGTTCGCCAACGTGACTGGCAGTGGCGTTCGCCGACCTGACTGGCAGTGGCGTTCGCCGACCTGCCTGGCAATGGCGTTCGCCGACCTGCCTGGCAATGGCGTTCGCCGACCTGCCTGGCAATGGCGTTCGCCGACCTGCCTGGCAATGGCGTTCGCCGACCTGCCTGGCAATGGCGTTCGCCGACCTGCCTGGCAATGGCGTTCGCCGACCTGCCTGGCAATGGCGTTCGCCGACCTGCCTTGCAGTGGCGTTCGCCGACGTACCTGGCAGTGGCTTTCGCCGACGTACCTGGCAGTGGCTTTCGCCGACCTACCTCAGGGTTAGGGTTCACCGACGTGCCTGGCAGTGGCATTCGCCGACGTACCTGGCAGTGGCTTTCGCCGACCTACCTGGCAGTGGCGTTCGCCGACGTACCTGGCAGTGGCTTTCGCCGACGTACCTGGCAGTGGCTTTCGCCGACGTACCTGGCAATGGCTTTCGCCGACCTGCCTGGCAGTGGCGTTCGCCGACCTACCTGGCAGTGGCGTTCGCCGACCTACCTCAGGGTTAGGGTTCGCCGACGTGCCTGGCAGTGGCTTTCGCCGACGTACCTGGCAGTGGCTTTCGCCGACCTACCTGGCAGCGGCGTTCGCCGACGTACCTGGCAGTGGCTTTCGCCGACGTACCTGGCAGTGGCTTTCGCCGACCTACCTCAGGGTTAGGGTTCGCCGACGTGCCTGGCAGTGGCTTTCGCCGACGTACCTGGCAGTGGCTTTCGCCGACCTACCTGGCAGTGGCGTTCGCCGACGTACCTGGCAGTGGCTTTCGCCGACCTACCTGGCAGTGGCGTTCGCCGACGTACCTGGTAGTGGCTTTCGCCGACCTACCTGGCAGTGGCGTTCGCCGACGTGCCTGGCAGTGGCGTTCGCCGACGTGCCTGGCAGTTGCGTTCGCCGACCTACCTGGCAGTGGCGTTCGCCGACGTGCCTGGCAGTGGCGTTCGCCGACGTACCTGGCAGTGGCTTTCGCCGACCTACCTGGCAGTGGCGTTCGCCGACGTGCCTGGCAGTGGCGTTCGCCGACCTACCTCAGGGTTAGGGTTCGCCGACGTGCCTGGCAGTGGCTTTCGCCGACGTACCTGGCAGTGGCTTTCGCCGACCTACCTGGCAGTGGCGTTCGCCGACGTACCTGGCAGTGGCTTTCGCCGACCTACCTGGCAGTGGCGTTCGCCGACGTACCTGGTAGTGGCTTTCGCCGACCTACCTGGCAGTGGCGTTCGCCGACGTGCCTGGCAGTGGCGTTCGCCGACGTGCCTGGCAGTTGCGTTCGCCGACCTACCTGGCAGTGGCGTTCGCCGACGTGCCTGGCAGTGGCGTTCGCCGACGAGCCTGGCAGTGGCGTTCGCCGACGTACCTGGCAGTGGCGTTCGCCGACGTGCCTGGCAGTGGCGTTCGCCGACGTACCTGGCAGTGGCGTTCGCCGACGTGCCTGGCAGTGGCGTTCGCCGACGTACCTGGCAGTGGCGTTCGCCGACGTACCTGGCAGTGGCGTTCGCCGACCTGCCTGGCAGTGGCGTTCGCCGACCTGCCTGGCAGTGGCGTTCGCCGACCTGCCTGGCAGTGGCGTTCGCCGACGAGCCTGGCAGTGGCGTTCGCCGACGTACCTGGCAGTGGCTTTCGCCGACGTACCTGGCAGTGGCTTTCGCCGACCTACCTGGCAGTGGCGTTCGCCGACGTGACTGGCAGTGGCGTTCGCCGACGTGCCTGGCAGTGGCGTTCGCCGACGTACCTGGCAGTGGCGTTCGCCAACGTGACTGGCAGTGGCGTTCGCCGACCTGACTGGCAGTGGCGTTCGCCGACCTGCCTGGCAATGGCGTTCGCCGACCTGCCTGGCAATGGCGTTCGCCGACCTGCCTGGCAATGGCGTTCGCCGACCTGCCTGGCAATGGCGTTCGCCGACCTGCCTGGCAATGGCGTTCGCCGACCTGCCTGGCAATGGCGTTCGCCGACCTGCCTGGCAATGGCGTTCGCCGACCTGCCTTGCAGTGGCGTTCGCCGACGTACCTGGCAGTGGCTTTCGCCGACGTACCTGGCAGTGGCTTTCGCCGACCTACCTCAGGGTTAGGGTTCACCGACGTGCCTGGCAGTGGCATTCGCCGACGTACCTGGCAGTGGCTTTCGCCGACCTACCTGGCAGTGGCGTTCGCCGACGTACCTGGCAGTGGCTTTCGCCGACGTACCTGGCAGTGGCTTTCGCCGACGTACCTGGCAATGGCTTTCGCCGACCTGCCTGGCAGTGGCGTTCGCCGACCTACCTGGCAGTGGCGTTCGCCGACCTACCTCAGGGTTAGGGTTCGCCGACGTGCCTGGCAGTGGCTTTCGCCGACGTACCTGGCAGTGGCTTTCGCCGACCTACCTGGCAGCGGCGTTCGCCGACGTACCTGGCAGTGGCTTTCGCCGACGTACCTGGCAGTGGCTTTCGCCGACCTACCTCAGGGTTAGGGTTCGCCGACGTGCCTGGCAGTGGCTTTCGCCGACGTACCTGGCAGTGGCTTTCGCCGACCTACCTGGCAGTGGCGTTCGCCGACGTACCTGGCAGTGGCTTTCGCCGACCTACCTGGCAGTGGCGTTCGCCGACGTACCTGGTAGTGGCTTTCGCCGACCTACCTGGCAGTGGCGTTCGCCGACGTGCCTGGCAGTGGCGTTCGCCGACGTGCCTGGCAGTTGCGTTCGCCGACCTACCTGGCAGTGGCGTTCGCCGACGTGCCTGGCAGTGGCGTTCGCCGACGTACCTGGCAGTGGCTTTCGCCGACCTACCTGGCAGTGGCGTTCGCCGACGTGCCTGGCAGTGGCGTTCGCCGACCTACCTCAGGGTTAGGGTTCGCCGACGTGCCTGGCAGTGGCTTTCGCCGACGTACCTGGCAGTGGCTTTCGCCGACCTACCTCAGGGTTAGGGTTCGCCGACGTGCCTGGCAGTGGCTTTCGCCGACGTACCTGGCAGTGGCGTTCGCCGACGTGCCTGGCAGTGGCATTCGCCGACCTACCTGGCAGTGGCGTTCGCCGACGTACCTGGTAGTGGCTTTCGCCGACCTACCTGGCAGTGGCGTTCGCCGACGTACCTGGCAGTGGCTTTCGCCGACCTACCTGGCAGTGTCTTTCGCCGACCTACCTGGCAGTGGCGTTCGCCGACCTACCTAGCAGTGGCGTTCGCCGACGTACCTGGTAGTGGCTTTCGCCGACCTACCTGGCAGTGGCGTTCGCCGACGTACCTGGCAGTGGCTTTCGCCGACCTACCTGGCAGTGGCGTTCGCCGACGTGCCTGGCAGTGGCATTCGCCGACCTACCTGGCAGTGGCGTTCGCCGACGTACCTGGTAGTGGCTTTCGCCGACCTACCTGGCAGTGGCGTTCGCCGACGTACCTGGCAGTGGCTTTCGCCGACCTACCTGGCAGTGTCTTTCGCCGACCTACCTGGCAGTGGCGTTCGCCGACGTGCCTGGCAGTGGCGTTCGCCGACCTACCTAGCAGTGGCGTTCGCCGACGTACCTGGTAGTGGCTTTCGCCGACCTACCTGGCAGTGGCGTTCGCCGACGTGCCTGGCAGTGGCATTCGCCGACCTACCTGGCAGTGGCGTTCGCCGACGTACCTGGTAGTGGCTTTCGCCGACCTACCTGGCAGTGGCGTTCGCCGACGTACCTGGCAGTGGCTTTCGCCGACCTACCTGGCAGTGTCTTTCGCCGACCTACCTGGCAGTGGCGTTCGCCGACGTGCCTGGCAGTGGCGTTCGCCGACCTACCTAGCAGTGGCGTTCGCCGACGTACCTGGTAGTGGCTTTCGCCGACCTACCTGGCAGTGGCGTTCGCCGACGTGCCTGGCAGTGGCATTCGCCGACGTACCTGGCAGTGGCTTTCGCCGACCTACCTGGCAGTGGCGTTCGCCGACGTACCTGGCAGTGGCTTTCGCCGACGAGCCTGGCAGTGGCGTTCGCCGACCTGCCTGGCAATGGCGTTCGCCGACCTGCCTGGCAATGGCGTTCGCCGACCTGCCTGGCAGTGGCTTTCGCCGACGTACCTGGCAGTGGCTTTCGCCGACGTGCCTGGCAGTGGCGTTCGCCGACGTGCCTGGCAGTGGCGTTCGCTGACGTGCCTGGCAGTGGGCGAAGCCCGTGCCTGGCCGAGGAAGTCCTGGAAGGTCTCGAAGTTCTGCAATGGCTTGAAGTTCTGAAAGGTTTTAATTAATCATATGGAAAAACTATACAATAATATGGAGTAAGTATAATAGATATACAATAAATTTTTATTCTAAAGAAAATCAATGTTTGATATTTATATAAATAATATTTATGAATAGAAATGTGTATTTTTAAGCTATATTGAAAGAGGATGTAATTTATAATGTACGCAATTAAAGATTTTTTAAATTTCTTATTTGTTCAAAACACTTCAAGATGTATATTACTAAAAGATTTTAACAAATTTAACATTATGGAAACACTGGTGCCAAGTAAAAAATTAATTATGTGACTTATTGTACAATTTTAATTTTTATGTACGTTATGAAAAATGTGTGAAAATTTATTCATAGAAAGTTCATAGAATACAAAATCTTTCAAGAAAAATAGAATAATTCTAACGTAATATAAAAATATATGGTGTAACAAAGGAATATTAATATGTATCTCAAATATGTTTTAAATTTGAGTCACTTATTCACATTTATTCATAAAAAATTGAGAATTTATTGCAAAAGGTTTTTTTTTAAATCACAAAATACTCTATATAGTCGAGTCATTTTATTTTATTAGAAAAGTAACAAAAAGTTAAATTCTGACTAATAGTATTAAAAATAATTAATTTTTATTTTAAAATTGACTTTTATTTAACTTTTTGAGTGTAGTAATGATATAATTATATCAATCTTTATTTTGATGATATGTTATATTATATATTATATATATTATATTTTGATAATATATATAATAAACTTAAATAACATCAAATAATTTAAATGAAGTCGCCAGTGATGAATAAAAATATAAAATTTATTAAAAAGCGACCTGACTGGCCAATACAAAAATTTCTACACGGCAGCTTGAAAGCAACACTTGATAAGGGCCCGTACCCAAGGGCCGAAACGTCGTGTAGAAATTTTTGTATTGGCCAGTCAGGTCGCTTTTTAATAAATTATATATTTTTAAATAATATCATCATATAAACGTATAATAAAATCGATAAACGTAATATATAATAATAACCGTAAATAACCAATAAATTCAAAATTTATTTATTGGTTATATTAAACACGCTTCATCATTTATTATTATCTTTTAAGAAAAAATTGATTAGATAGCAAAATAAATTATAATAACAATGAAATTTTTTAGTGCTTCTGTAACACGTTGTGCTGCACGAATTGGTATTCTGAGTGGATTTGAAAGAATGCCTAATGTTTCTTTTGAAACACCTCTACTTCTTATTTACACAAAGGTATGAAATACATAATATCTTTTTTATAATATTTATATTATTCTTTTTATATTAAAATAATGTTTAGGGTGGCCGTATACCACATTTAACGATAGATGTCTTTAAAATGATAACGTTGGAGTAACAACTACTCTCCGTCTCATCCATTTCCCTCTACCATATTAATGGCAGATGTTATTAAAGTGTTTAGCACTTCTATCGCTGATTTTGTTAGCATGAAGTTATAATCAAAGATTAATCGACATATTAATATGTATTAAATTCAACTTCCACTTATAAAGAATTTTGTTTCAGGAATACATAAATTTTTTTTCGATACAAGATCCTGCGTATACTACCAACCCTGGCTTTCAGCAATTAGACTCTATTTCTATCTGGCCCAGAACAGAAAGAGTTGTTTTTACTGCTGATAAATATATGGAGCTTGTACAAGCTTATAAACCAGATCTCTATGTTGCTCTATGTGATGGAGATACAAATATTAATAGTAGTGCAGAACGAGTATCAAAGGCAATTCTTCGAAGCAAAACTTAATTAGAACAATGTTTAGATATACGCCTGCACTCGGATACATTTAAATCTAAGGGAATATTAGGACCAGTAGAAGGTGGTTGTAATTGGCAAGCCAGAGAGGATTCCATAAATTATCTAAAAGATAAACCTTTGGCAGGATTTGTTATAGATGGATTACATAATAATGGTCCAAGTGCACAGAATATTTCAAACATATTAAACAAATAGTACAGCATACCATTGTAAATACCAGTTTATAAATTTTAAATTTTGTCTAATATTTAAAATACTTCAATATAACGGTGCTATATAATTTTTTACAGAATTTACTGCCTACTGATAAAATAAGAGTATCAATGGGTTGTTGGAAACCACTTGTTACTGTACTTCATCTCATCGAATTAGGAGTGGATGTATTTGATTCATCCTATCCTTATATAATTACCGAACAATCACAGGCTTTGACTTTCATGTGCGATCATGACATTTGTGAGAGGAGTGATCAATGTAGAATATCAATAGCAGAAAAAAGGTAAAAAGTATAGAATATAACATACTTTTTAACGTTATAACGATTATAACGATTTAATACGTCAATGAGATACCGCGAAAAAAATTAGAGAGAAAAAAAAGAGAGAGAAGAATATTATTATATTTTACTTTATTTTGTAATTTAAAAAGACGTGTTAGAGCAAAAATAAGACCTTTTATGATTAGCATGAATTAAAAACACGCTGATGTAGCTATCGTGTTACAAAATAGATCTTATAATTGTCATTGCCTACTGAAATATGTATATATGAAATTTAAAGTTGATTAAGATATGCGTGATATATATTTTTGGCAATAAAATATTTAAAAATTTATTCAAAGATTATAAAAAAATTTATTTATATTATTACCATTCTAGTAAAATCTACTCTTTAGTATTAAAAAAATGTTATGAAATTTTATTCGGATATCTCATTTCAAAATGTACAGACCACAGATAATAGAATATTAATATTTATCAATCACTCACCGAATTTCTGCGAACTTAGTCGAATTTTGGCGATAGCCATTAAACGTCCAAACATCAGCCAATATCTATAAAAAAATAATTAATGATATAAGTTACAATATAAAAATCGGAACACAATTATGTAGAATTTCAAGATCAACAAAAATATATGTCGATTAAATCATACTTATATTAAGAAAGCATATCAAGAAATAAATCCTTTATTTTAATAGAGTAATATGCAAATCTAGTTTCAATAATCTTAAAAAGAAGATTAAAAATTGTAATTTGTTTTAACGAAATCAAAATAAAATCCGTGCAATTTTTTTAAGACAAATATTGATAATAATGGTTAAAAAGAATTTGAAAATAATTAATAAAACTTGCAACATTAAAAGAGTAAACATAATATACAACTTTGGAAAAATCAGAAATTATTTAAAAGTTAAAAAACACCTATTTTAATTAATATATCATTCATTTTGTTTACCTGTTGTTTCATTAATAATTAAATTATATACTTATGCAAATATATATTTTAATAAGAAATGAACAAAGAAGTAGGAGCAAGATTATTAATGTTTTATCACATAGAAAATTTTAATTTTGTATTTAAAACATGATGTGTTGATCTTTTAATCTTTCTTTTTATTTCTTATTTTTTTCAAAATAATTATTTACCTATGTATTATTTTATTATAATCAAATAATTACGATACACTTTTTTAAATACAATACTAAATTAAAATTTATCCAAAATTGAAATTTATTTATATTATACAATGTAATGTTTTTTATTTTATTATATATTTTTTAATATTAATTTTGTTGATTAATTATCATTGTTGTGATAAAAGTTAAAATATATTAATTATTAAACAAATTTGAAGACGATTAATAAAATCTGCGACATCACAAGCAAATATATGCAAAATTTCAAGAAAATCAAAAATTATTTTTAATTTATATAAATTTATATTAATTTATATATATGTGTGTGTGTGTGTGTGTGTGTGTGTGTGTGTGTGTGTGTGTGTGTGTGTGTGCATGTTTATATAAAAATAATATCTAATATTCTCATGATTGTATTTGTTTACTTTATAAGGGAGACTCCTTCCCTTCTATATAGATACACCATGTAGAGATTTTGATATCATTTTGAATTTCTAATGATCGCAAAAGCGATATTAATTTAAATGTGATATAAGGTGTATGATCCTATACGCAATAAAATCTCTAGTGAAATATTTAAGTAATGTAAAATAAATGTTTATGTTCTCATTGACCATTTTGATGTTGCAACTTGTATAAAAAATTATATTCTACTAACAATAAAATACTATAAATAATAAAAACGCAAAATTGTTAATTAAAATACATTTTTTAGTTAGCTTTCTCTTTCGTATTCAATATAATAATATATTAATAAGTGTTTTTATTATATAAAAATGTAATATAAATATTTTGTTTAATTCTAATAGAATCGTTCGATTCTTTATTCAATCAGAATGAGATACTCTGCTATTAATTCCTATGCAAGATTTTTAAGCAAACTTTCGATAAGAATAACATTGACACAATGTAAACTCGATTATATAAATGTATGTACAAATGTGAATTCGTCACTATAAATGTAGAAATACTCGGAAGACCGTTAGGATAAAAGTAATCTAATGGCCCGCGATTATCTGATCCGAAAAAGTCACTTGATTTCTTATTCTTACAATATCTATAAAATATGCTATAAACATATTAAATATAACAATATTATCTCACAATTTATTCAAAAGACAATGCTATTGCGAATAATCACATCTATTTGGCTTCATTATCTCTTTGTCGGCTTACCTGTACAGATATTAACGGAGCACGCAATTTCTGCTTCTGTACGGCACAACGTTTCCGCTGAAAGAGGAAGAAAAATTCGTTAACGCCAGAATTTCATTATCCTGATTGGTCGAGCTGGTCAAGCTTCGCAGTCGTGATTGGCGGATACTCGTCGAATCGATATATTTCGTTTCAGCCAATCAATTCAAAAATCTCGCACGATATCTATCGAAAACCTTCTAGCAGCCCTCAAACAATTTGGCGCGAAGATTCAAAATTGTTTGAAGTCACTATGCAAATGAACGTGATACGATAATTAATAAATAATACATTACTAATAATTAAATAAATAATTTATTACAATTGTATTCATCATCATGATTATCATATAAATTTTTCATTGATTATAATTTTTTAATGCGTATATCTTATTACAATTATAGAGCAATAATGAAGGAGTTTCAAACTGAGTGTAGCACGGTGCTGGTTAGAACGCGAGGTTAGAACGTGCGAGTTCGTGGAATGCATGATTCCTCATGAGAATAATTTCAGTCTACTATTAGAATGTTTCGATCGACGAGGTGTTTGATATCCGCACTGCATCGCGTGAAAGATCGCTATTTGCACACGTGCGATCAGCACTTGTCAGACGTCGTCGAGTATGAATGTAAGTTGGGGTACCAAAATCAATGCAATATTTAATCATATTTATATACGTCAAGTGTGATATTTAATAGCGATTATTAATACATTGTAGCTCCTATCACGGACGAATATAAAAAGGGTCCAACGGAGGGTAGATCTTTTTATTTGGACGCTCAAGCTACTACCACGCTGGTAAATTCAAAGCGTGATGTCACATGATGCAATCTATATGCATGTGAAAAACTAAGACGTCGTACTATCACGCAGGATCCTCGGGTATTAGATAAAATGATGCTGTATCTAACAGTGTACCATGGCAATCCACATTCCAGAACTCGCATGTATGATTGGGAGTCGGAAGCAGCAGTCGAGCATGCTCGCCAAGTTGGTGCCTTAACTTGCAAAATTTACTTTTGTATTTTATGATCTTATAATTATGAGAAATTATTTGTATACTTTCTTTTTAACAGAAAATTGCAGATTTCATAGGAACAGATAAGTAGGAAGTGATATTTACATCCAGTGCGACAGAGTGTAATAATATAGCTGTGAAAGGTGTAGCAAGGTTCTATAAATCAAGGAAAAATCGTGTGACAACTCAGATAGTGAGAAAATTGCGTCTTTATAATAAGTCCTATTTCTTAATAGATATAATGAACTTGTTGAATTTATCTAGGAGCACAAATGTGTATTGGATTCGTGTAGAAGCAGAAGGATATGATGTAACGTATATTTCTGTTAATTCAAATGGTCTTATTTATCTCAACTAATTAGAAGCAACCATTAGTCCATGTACATCGCTCGTTTCTGTAATGATGGTGAATACTGAGATTGGTGTTAAACAGCCTATCGAAGAAGTTGGCGCCATTTGTAGGTGAGTGTTAAGACCTTAACATTATGTTTATTCTATTATAATTCTCTTTTAATTTGTTTTTCTTAATGTTTCAGAAAGAAGAAAGTTTTTCTTAAAATGTTTTTCCTAATGTTACAGAAAGAAGGAAGTTCTTTTCACACAGATGCTGTGCAAGCTATTGGCAAAGTACCAATGTAAATCGTAAATCTGAAAATCGTTAAATGGATAACGACATGTAACGATGTAGTTATCTGTTTAACGAGTAACAGAATCGCTAACTAACTAATTGTTTTGTCATTATCACTTTTAGCAATTTAATATATTCATAGATAAATGAAAACATTTGACATAAAAACTCTCTTTTTTGTGCATGTGCATATAAAGTACATACAGCATTGGAAATATCTCTCGCTATTTCAGGTATCGATTTAACAGTTTTTTTATTGACTTTAAGAATGACAAAATATTTCAGATGATCATAGGATAGGAAATGCATATTTTTCGAATTACAATAATTTTTTCTTTGCGACAGAGTTTTATAAGGACGTCTAAAGATTTATAAAAATTTGATTTTAAAATTAGAAAGATGAAACCTTGCAATTGCTGTTTTCTGCATACATAAAATCATTCTTGATCTGCCAAAATTGCGTAGAATCACTGGTCGGTCGCATACAAAACACAATTATTCTTAAATCATCGCGTTTAACTCAGAGATAGATAAACGCGCCTGTAGGGCGCGTTAGCTATTCGTTACAGATCGTTTTTTTTATGTCAAACGTTTTCATTTACCTATGAATATAATAAATTGCTAAAAGTGATAATGACAAAATAACGTATACAGTTGCAGAAAGCCGAAAACATTATGAAGGGAAATAAATCTCATCTACAATAGATATGGACACAATCGAAATGGCCCAAACTAAAGAGAAAAAAAATCTTATATAAGGAAAAGTAAAGTGATGTTTAGAGCACTGCATTATGAATGTTTGCTACTTAGTAGTTACATTGAAAACTCATATGTAATATATTTAATACAAAGTAAAGATAGCATGGGGTACATCACAATGAAACAACTATATATATCGATCTAGGCCACTAACCTGTACAATAAATTGTTGACGTGACAATAAACGATACCAGATGATGTTTGTGTGAAGATCTCCAAGTCATCCATAGTTTCCGCAGTAATTGTCGTATCTGTTAATAAATTAATTTTATGTCAAAAATCATTTCTTTCAAAACAATTAATTTTATAGGATCAGGATTATTATTTGGGTACCATAATGATATATATATATATATATATTGATGATGGATTAAAGTAATTTTATGTATGTTTTGCTTATCATAATAGAAAATTATCCAGATTATTCCACACTTAAAGTATAAGCAAAAACTTTCAAAATTTTACAAGAGAGTATATAGGAGCAAAAAAAGAAAAAAAATTACTAACATAAGTATTATGTCGATTAAAAATTGTAATTTGTTTTAACGAAATCAAAATAAAATCCGTGCAATTTTTTCAAGACGAATATCTATCAAGCCCATTAAAAATTTAGATTTTTAATAAAAATTCATACATATTTAATTTATTAAAAAATATGTAATTAAAAGTAATATATTAAATATTATATATTTATAATTTATATATATTGTCTCTTTTTGCTTATATTAATAGTTTATAATCATTGTTATTATTTTTAACTGTTAAAAATTAATATATTGATAATAATGGTTAAAAAGAATTTGAAAATAATTAATAAAACTTGCAACATTAAAAGAGTAAACATAATATACAAAAAATTTTGGAAAAATCAGAAATTATTTAAAAGTTAAAAGACACCTATTTTAATTAATATATCATTCATTTTGTTTACCTGTTGTTTCATTAATAATTAAATTATAAACTTATGCAAATACATATTTTAATAAGAAATGAACAGAAAAGTAGGAGCAAGATTATAATGTCTTATCACATAGAAAATTTTAATTTTGTATTTAAAACATGATGTGTTGATCTTTTAATCTTTTTTTTTATTTCTTATTTTTTTCAAAATAATTATTTACATATGTATTATTTTATTATAATCAAATAATTACGATACTTTTTTAAATCCAATACTAAATTAAAATTTATCCAAAATTGAAATTTATTTATATTATACAATGTAATGTTTATTATTTTATTATATGTTTTATAATTAATTAATTTTGTTGGTTAATTATCATTGTTGTGATAAAAGTTAAAATACATTAATTATTAAACAAATTTGAAGATGATTAATAAAATCTGCGACATCACAAGCAAATATGCAAAACTTCAAGAAAATAAAAAATTATTTGTAAATTATATAAATTTATATAAATTTATGTGTGTGTGTGTGTGTGTGTGTGTGTGTGTGTGTGTGTGCATGTTTATATAAAAATAATATCTAATATTCTCATGATTGTATTTGTTTAATTTATAAGGGAGAGTCCTTCTCTCTCTCTTCTATACAGATACACCATGTAGAGTTTTGGTATCATTTTGAATTTCTAATGATCGCAAAAGCGATATTAATTTAAATGTGATATAGATATATGATCCTACGCAATAAAATCTCTAGTGAAATATTTAAGTAATGTAAAATAAATGTTTATGTTAGTTCTCATTGACCATTTTGATGTTGCAACTTGTGTAAAAAATTATATTCTACTAACAATAAAATGAATAATAAAAACGCAAAATTGTTAATTAGAATACATTTTTTAGTTAAGCTTTCTCTTTCATATTCAATATAATAATATATTAATAAGTGTTTTTATTATATAAAAATGTAATATAAATATTTTGTTTAATTCTAATAGAATCGTTCGATTCTTTATTCAATCAGAATGAGATACTCTGCTATTAATTCCTATGCAAGATTTTTAAGCAAACTTTCAATAAGAATAACATTTGACACAATGTAAACTCGATTATATAAATGTATGTACAAATTTGAATTCGTCACTATAAATGTGCAAATACTCGGAAGACCGTTAGGATAAAAGTAATCTAATGGCCCGCGATTATCTGATCCGAAAAAGTCACTTGATTTCTTATTCTTACAATATCTATAAAATATGCTATAAACATATTAAATATAACAATATTATCTCACAATTTATTCAAAAGACAATGCTATTGCGAATAATCACATCTATTTGGCTTCATTATCTCTTTGTCGGCTTACCTGTACAGATATTAACGGAGCACGCAATTTCTGCTTCTGCACGGCACAACGTTTCCGCTGAAAGAGGAAGAAAAATTCGTTGGCGCCAGAATTTCCTTGTCCTGATTGGTCGAGCTGGTCAAGCTTCGCAGTCGTGATTGGCGGATCGTCGAATCGATATATTTCGTTTCAGCCAATCAATTCAAAGATCTCGCACGATATCTATCGAAAACCTTCTAGCAGTCCTCAAACAATTTGGCGCGAAGATTCAAAATCGTTTGAAGTCACTATGCAAATGAACGTGATATGATAATTAATAAAATAAATAATTACTAATAATTAAATAAATAATTTATTACAATTGTATTCATGATTATGAAATTCTTCATTGATTATAATTGTTTAATGCGTATATCTTATTACAATTTTAGAGCAATAATGAAGGAGTTTCAAAATGAGTGTAGCTCGGTGCTGGTTAGAACACGAGGTTAGAACATGCGAGTTCGTGGAATGCATGATTCCTCATGAGAATAATTTCAGTCTACTATTAGAATGTTTCGATCGACGAGGTGTTTGATATCCGCACTGCATCGCGTGAAAGATCGCTATTTGCACACGTACGATCAGCACTTGTCAGACGTCGCCGAGTATGAATGTAAGTTGGGGTACCAAAATCAATGCAATATTTAATCATATTTATATACGTCAAGTGTGATA
The DNA here is from genome assembly GCA_949152495.1 of Lasius fuliginosus. Lineage (NCBI taxonomy): Eukaryota > Metazoa > Arthropoda > Insecta > Hymenoptera > Formicidae > Lasius > Lasius fuliginosus. Next base: position 21,148 of record CASCJU010000137.1, on the reverse strand, counting down.
TTTAATAGCGATTATTAATACATTGTAGCTCCTATCACGGACGAATATAAAAAGGGTCCAACGGAGGGTAGATCTTTTTATTTGGACGCTCAAGCTACTACCACGCTGGTAAATTCAAAGCGTGATGTCACATGATGCAATCTATATGCATGTGAAAAACTAAGACGTCGTACTATCACGCAGGATCCTCGGGTATTAGATAAAATGATGCTGTATTTAACAGTGTACCATGGCAATCCACATTCCAGAACTCGCATGTATGGTTGGGAGTCAGAAGCAGCAGTCGAGCATGCTCGCCAAGTTGGTGCCTTAACTTGCAAAATTTACTTTTGTATTTTATGATCTTATAATTATGAGAAATTATTTGTGTACTTTCTTTTCAACAGCAAATTGCAGATTTCATAGGAACAGACAAGTAGGAAGTGATATTTACATCCAGTGCGACAGAGTGTAATAATATAGCTGTGAAAGGTGTAGCAAGGTTCTATAAATCAAGGAAAAATCATGTTATGACGACCCAGATAGTGAGAAATTTGCGTCCTTATAATAAGTCCTATTTCTTAATAGATATAATGAACTTGTTGAACTTATCTAGGAGCTCAAATGTATATTGGATTCGTGTAGAGCCTTGGAAGCAGAAGGATTTGATATAACGTATATTTCTGTTAATTCAAATGGTCTTATTGATCTCAACGAGCATAAACCTTAGGATTTATATTTATTGTTTAAGAAACTAGCATCGAGTAATTGAAGTTACAATAAGATGTATCATAATCTGTGCTTTTTTAATAGATTATATATTTAACGCTTTTTACGAGTTGAAGATTTTGCCGCTGTATATACGCAATTATTAATTTATATTGCATTTGTGTTGAAAAATTACAACACAAAATTGACCTTGTCTTTAATGTGTTCATTAGAGTTTCGCGATAATATATTGTGTCTTTAAATACAATAGTCGAAGCACGGCAACATTCCGCAAATCGTGATGGCGATTAAAATTGATTAGTCACGATAAATTATATAGGTATAATATAAAATCCTCTCAATGCGAGATATTTCTTCCGATCCAAAGTAATGATTCTAAAAGGTAAATATTTATTTGCAATTATCTAGTGAATTAAATACCCGGTAAAAAAGTCCATATATATGATCATTCATAAATATATATAAAATATGCTCATATATGTTCTCGATTGTAAAAAATATCTTAATCATAGAAAAATAGTGCAAAATAAACAAAGTAAAACTAAGAAGTTAATGAGAGAGGCACATTGAAAGTTTTTTATCCAAACTCTTGCTCTCATTATAGATAAATACAATGTATTAAATTACACTGTGCAAAAATTATTTATTTGGATAAATTTGATATAAATCACGGAATAATAATAAATAAATAATAAATTATTCACCTCATGGTTGCTCCGCCGTTGCCTGATGCCACCCCAGGCCTCCTTCTCCTCTCTTATTTCACTTTGTCGCTTCTTCGTACACATAGTTGAAATAATCTAATGTCATAGAAGAATATATAAAAAAAATAAAATATCTCTCTCATTTTATGGTTATTTTATAAAGTAACAAAAAAGATTTGTTGCATACATAAAAATAAAAAGTTCTTACATAATTTATAAATGTACAAACTTTTACAAAATATGATAAGCATATACTAGATATCAAAAATGTTCATAAATCTTAGATTCTCTTATATGATCTAAATTACACACATATATCACGATTATATAATATATATTTTAAGTAAGAGAAACTGTATTCTTTTAATATAATTCAAATAATTAAAATATTTACTTCAATGGAATGTGATATCTTTAACTATAATTCTAAAAAATAAAATAACGATATAATATATTTAAAAGTTGACCTAATAATGCATAATATGACCCATGTGTCATTGTCATGTATTGTGATATGTTGATCTTTATTTATATTTTAAAAACCTGAATTTGACAAATATAATACAAGACTATTTTCATATATTGTAGAACTTTCTATTATTTGATAAATATAACTTTCTAAAACCGAAGTATATAATATCATTTTATATAATATTACGTGTTTAAATGTATACTTTCATTATCGGTTTCGTCCATAATATTTTCGAAAGCAAAACTAGACTTTTCTATTTGACTGCATATCTGTAAAAGCTTCTTGCTTTCTTCTTTCTATATCCTTTGATTAATTGGAACATACAATTCACTTATATCACCAAATTCATCATCAAGATCTAATTTCTGTTTTTCATCCTCAGCATAAACATATTTTTCCTTGAATGTCAAAGATTTAAATTCGTCAATTTTATATTCTGGACAATTTTCTGCATTTTCTTGGTTGGTAGATTCCATAGATTGCAAATTTCTTACACTAAATTGAAAGATTCGTTTTTTACATGTATTGTCTATTATATTTGTCACATTTAAATCATTATCTTCATTTTCGCTCGTGAAATCATCGGGAGAAAGTTCATTAAATATCCTATCAATCGTATTATTCAATTTTGAATCTATCTTATCCATCTCCATAACTCTTTTGAATTGTGGTCTACATTTTATTTGTTTTATGTCCGTCGCAACGTTTTCAGGCACATTCTTTATTTCTAATTTATTTACTTTACTCAAAGTATTTTCCTGCTTCGATCTTTTCGGTGTTATTGCCAAATTTACAATATTTCTCAAAAGACTCAACTAATTCTGGGTAATATTTTAAAACCAAGTCTTGTGGCTCAATACTCGTTAGTAAACTGTCTTCTACATCATTCTATTATCATTCGACTTTATTTGCTCTTCGTATTCTTTTAACATTTCTACTGCTCTATGTTCCTTCTTCCAAATAATTTCATAACTAGCTATAGATCTGATATTACGTATCTTTTTTATTTGATCAGGAATGAATAAGTTTGACATAGACAAACGTTCATCAGGTGTAAAAAATCTGGCAGATGTAAAAGTTGCCATCTAGTAGTTAGTGTGAATATTTTTTCAAATGCATATTGTGGTTCCCAACATAGATATTTCTCCATAAAGTCCTAATACAAAAAATTATATATATTTAACCATATATTTAACAAAAAAATTATTTTGTAACATGTTATAATATATATGTAACAATATATTTACAACAAATTGATTGACTTGAGGTTGCTTCCATTCTATATCCAATTTAGTTGGAACTGAATCTTTTTTTAATAAGAAATTCTATTAATTCCTGATTTGGGAAATTTTCACCATAAATGTGCCTTTTTCCTCAATGATATTTTATTTATCATCAGTATTCTCTTTTCTCTATGTACATTAAAGTACAATATATTTAATTATTAAGTACAATATACAACTCAAAGATACGTAATGCACTAATAATTTACCTGAAGTCATCATTACACTTTCCAACAGTACCACAATCAGCACAACCCGATTTTTTGTTTTTGTAGTTTTCCTTGATGACCACATGCTGTACATAAATCAGAATTTAATAAATCTGACTCAATTCTATCTAAACTTGTGCCAGTTCTCCAATCTTTAATCCTGAAAAGAGAGGAAATAAAAACAATTTAGTTACAATAATTTGATAAATTTGATTAATATATAATCTTTAGATGCATCTAATATTCTAACCTTTGTAAAACATTTTCATCGTCTACAGTCTTGAAAAATTTTAAAGCAGCCTCTTTTCCAGCACCATTCACTCCTTCATTATAGTCACAGCCGCACAATAAAGCCAATGCTATCATTTTATTTGGTCTTATATTCAATGTCTTTTCTATCTTTTCCATATTGTAGATATCTACAGAACCAGCTGTAGCCCCACGATTTCCTTGACTACTTGTACAAAAGTTTCTGTATACTACACCTTTTGCGCCATATAAGAAGCAATCACTGTCTTGACTTATACATCCATCTACAAGCTAAAAATATATTTCTTCTTTATAATTAAGATAATCAGTAATTTGTTTATCAAAGAAAATTAAGTTATAAATGTACCTCATCCTCATTTCAATATGCACATATAGCTTCTGCTTCACCATGGCTCTGTACACAAGCAATACCCATGAATTTCAATATGTCCCTACATTCATTTAAAACTCGATTAAACTGTGTCCTCCCTCCTTTCTTAGCAGCTTTCTTTCTTTCTTCAATCTCTATGCACGTTAACGTTTCATTCATTGTTTAATTCGTCTAGTCTCATTACTAACCAAATATAACATTCGACATCCATAGATTTATGATTTATACGCCAACGCTTTGTCGGCAAATATTGTAACTAAAAAGAGATTTTAAGTCGAAACTACGGATGGTAAAAGTCACATTTAAACTGTCGATAAAAATGTCTTATCGACATCTAGTATCTCTACATGACATTAATCAATTTATCAAATTTACAATCTCACTTTAATGTTTCTCACGCATATGTATATTTTTGTTTATTTGTAGCACAAATCTCGCCATTCAGTTTAACGAAAATGAAAAGCAAGCTGAAAAAAGATTTGCATATGCGAAGATAAAACGCCTTTATTATAGCCAAGCAATATTTATAACCTAACTTGAGAAGCAGACTATAAGAGATTTTATATAATTGACTTCATGAACGAAATCAACATTGACAATAAGATGGTCAATAAAAACACCAGTGGCAATCTTCTGCTACCAGCAAAAAAACTACCAGAATGTTGGAATCAAGAAGAGAGAATGAGTGCATTGTTTTCACCGTTTCGCGGTAAATCAGCTAAATCCACAAGATTGGACTTCTAAATACAAATTCTGGCATAATTTGATATATGAATGGCTGAAATATACTATGCGATGCAGTTTTTCTATCATCGATTTAAATGAAGCTTTTAAAAGAAGAGGTTGCACACCTCTTTGTCCGGTTACTGTGATTGAAGAGCTTCTCAGGTATTATAGTCTATTAAATATAATATGCAGTAAATTAATTAAATATTTCTACTTTAGTTATTATTAGTCAATGATTGTCTTTATTATAATAAGGATAATTATTTGTGTATATGTGTTATTGTCTATATAAATCAGATATATTATTTAATTTGATATGCGTTCTTTAATGTTGTCATATCTTAATATATATATATATATATATTTTATTAAAATTTTCCAGAAATAATGAAATAATTCAAGAAACTGATTTTTTACAAGAACCATGCGAAACATGGACAGCATGGTCAATTGATATATTTATAAAAAAAAAAACAATTAACTGGTCTTTCTCCAAAGTAAAGAATTATATAGTAGGCCAGAATACAAATAACACAGAAGTGAGATACATACACTTGCGAATTGTTCGGGAATTGGGTGATATTATTCTTTCCATCGCTGACATTAAAAAGAACAATGTTTTATTCCCAATCTCTGAAGTAGTACAATATTGCAAGAGCAAAACTAAGAAACAGATTTCAGAGAATACAGTGAGATTAGTATTGGAATGGTTAAGGCATAGAAAAAATTTCAATTCAAGCAGTGAATTACTGGTTAAAATTACTACAGAAAGTAAATGAAATTAGAAGTCGAAGAAGGCACATATAAACTGATGAAGCAAGAAAATGAGCTGATCAAAGAGATAGAACTTATGGAGCAAGAGAAACTTAATATTATCAATGAAGCAAAATCATATTTGGCGAAAGAACTGCGTCAGATGGCAAAAACATGCTTAAGAAGAAAGATTGAAACGGAAAAAACCATAGAAAAGCGTGCACAAGCTCTTGCAAACCTACGCACTCTAATCACCAATATTGAAAATGCACATTCTAATTCTGCTGTATTGTCTGCTTACAAGACTGCATCTGATGTATTGAAGAAAATAGGACAAAATGGTTTAATGGAATACGATGTTAGAGACATTATTAATGACGATATTAATGAGGTAAGAAATTATTATGCATTATTATACATATTTAGTAAGTGATTGTAACAAAAAAGATACATTAATATCTATTATTCATTGACTAGATTTTAGAAAGGAAACAAGAAATACACGCAATTTTATCTGAGACATTGACTCTCACATACTCGGATGCCGAGTTGGAAAAAGAATTAGCAGAACTATTGAATAAAGACAATGTAGATGTTTCTGAATCAAATCCAGAAATTAAAAAATTGGAGCAACGTTTGAAAGACTTGCGCATGGAAGGTAAACATTGTGAAATTTATTATCCCATTTGTAGGTGGGCTCCTACTCAACCTATGTCAATAACTGGCAATGGCGGTGCCCGAACATGTACAATGGCGGTGCTCGTACCTTTTTTTTTTTTTTTTTTTTGTTTTACGGGGGAGGAGGAAATGCTAATGCACACCTGACGGCCCGTACCGCCGGGTAGTGTGGGACTTTCACCGCACTAAAACCTCCCCCCGTGCCGCGTGCCAGGCAATGGCGTTCGCCGACGTGCCTGGCAGTGGCGTTCGCCGACGTGACTGGCAGTGGCGTTCGCCGACGTGCCTGGCAGTGGCGTTCGCCGATCTGACTGGCAATGGCGTTCGCCGACCTAACTGGCAGTGGCGTTCGCCGACGTACCTGGCAGTGGCGTTCGCCGACGTGCCTGGCAGTGGCGTTCGCCGACGTACCTGGCAGTGGCGTTCGCCGACGTACCTGGCAGTGGCGTTCGCCGACCTGCCTGGCAGTGGCGTTCGCCGACCTGCCTGGCAGTGGCGTTCGCCGACCTGCCTGGCAGTGGCGTTCGCCGACGAGCCTGGCAGTGGCGTTCGCCGACGTACCTGGCAGTGGCGTTCGCCGACGTGCCTGGCAGTGGCGTTCGCCGACGTACCTGGCAGTGGCGTTCGCCGACCTGCCTGGCAGTGGCGTTCGCCGACCTGCCTGGCAGTGGCGTTCGCCGACCTGCCTGGCAGTGGCTTTCGCCGACGTACCTGGCAGTGGCTTTCGCCGACCTACCTGGCAGTGGCGTTCGCCGACGTGACTGGCAGTGGCGTTCGCCGACGTGCCTGGCAGTGGCGTTCGCCGACGTACCTGGCAGTGGCGTTCGCCGACGTGACTGGCAGTGGCGTTCGCCGACCTGACTGGCAGTGGCGTTCGCCGACCTGCCTGGCAATGGCGTTCGCCGACCTGCCTGGCAATGGCGTTCGCCGACCTGCCTGGCAATGGCGTTCGCCGACCTGCCTGGCAATGGCGTTCGCCGACCTGCCTGGCAATGGCGTTCGCCGACCTGCCTGGCAATGGCGTTCGCCGACCTGCCTGGCAATGGCGTTCGCCGACCTGCCTGGCAATGGCGTTCGCCGACCTGCCTGGCAATGGCGTTCGCCGACCTGCCTGGCAATGGCGTTCGCCGACCTGCCTTGCAGTGGCGTTCGCCGACGTACCTGGCAGTGGCTTTCGCCGACGTACCTGGCAGTGGCTTTCGCCGACCTACCTCAGGGTTAGGGTTCACCGACGTGCCTGGCAGTGGCATTCGCCGACGTACCTGGCAGTGGCTTTCGCCGACCTACCTGGCAGTGGCGTTCGCCGACGTACCTGGCAGTGGCTTTCGCCGACGAGCCTGACAGTGGCGTTCGCCGACGTACCTGGCAGTGGCTTTCGCCGACGTACCTGGCAATGGCTTTCGCCGACCTGCCTGGCAGTGGCGTTCGCCGACCTACCTGGCAGTGGCGTTCGCCGACCTACCTCAGGGTTAGGGTTCGCCGACGTGCCTGGCAGTGGCTTTCGCCGACGTACCTGGCAGTGGCTTTCGCCGACCTACCTGGCAGCGGCGTTCGCCGACGTACCTGGCAGTGGCTTTCGCCGACGTACCTGGCAGTGGCTTTCGCCGACCTACCTCAGGGTTAGGGTTCGCCGACGTGCCTGGCAGTGGCTTTCGCCGACGTACCTGGCAGTGGCTTTCGCCGACCTACCTGGCAGTGGCGTTCGCCGACGTACCTGGCAGTGGCTTTCGCCGACCTACCTGGCAGTGGCGTTCGCCGACGTACCTGGTAGTGGCTTTCGCCGACCTACCTGGCAGTGGCGTTCGCCGACGTGCCTGGCAGTGGCGTTCGCCGACGTGCCTGGCAGTTGCGTTCGCCGACCTACCTGGCAGTGGCGTTCGCCGACGTGCCTGGCAGTGGCGTTCGCCGACGTACCTGGCAGTGGCTTTCGCCGACCTACCTGGCAGTGGCGTTCGCCGACGTGCCTGGCAGTGGCGTTCGCCGACCTACCTCAGGGTTAGGGTTCGCCGACGTGCCTGGCAGTGGCTTTCGCCGACGTACCTGGCAGTGGCTTTCGCCGACCTACCTCAGGGTTAGGGTTCGCCGACGTGCCTGGCAGTGGCTTTCGCCGACGTACCTGGCAGTGGCGTTCGCCGACGTGCCTGGCAGTGGCATTCGCCGACCTACCTGGCAGTGGCGTTCGCCGACGTACCTGGTAGTGGCTTTCGCCGACCTACCTGGCAGTGGCGTTCGCCGACGTACCTGGCAGTGGCTTTCGCCGACCTACCTGGCAGTGTCTTTCGCCGACCTACCTGGCAGTGGCGTTCGCCGACCTACCTAGCAGTGGCGTTCGCCGACGTACCTGGTAGTGGCTTTCGCCGACCTACCTGGCAGTGGCGTTCGCCGACGTACCTGGCAGTGGCTTTCGCCGACCTACCTGGCAGTGGCGTTCGCCGACGTGCCTGGCAGTGGCATTCGCCGACCTACCTGGCAGTGGCGTTCGCCGACGTACCTGGTAGTGGCTTTCGCCGACCTACCTGGCAGTGGCGTTCGCCGACGTACCTGGCAGTGGCTTTCGCCGACCTACCTGGCAGTGTCTTTCGCCGACCTACCTGGCAGTGGCGTTCGCCGACGTGCCTGGCAGTGGCGTTCGCCGACCTACCTAGCAGTGGCGTTCGCCGACGTACCTGGTAGTGGCTTTCGCCGACCTACCTGGCAGTGGCGTTCGCCGACGTGCCTGGCAGTGGCATTCGCCGACCTACCTGGCAGTGGCGTTCGCCGACGTACCTGGTAGTGGCTTTCGCCGACCTACCTGGCAGTGGCGTTCGCCGACGTACCTGGCAGTGGCTTTCGCCGACCTACCTGGCAGTGTCTTTCGCCGACCTACCTGGCAGTGGCGTTCGCCGACGTGCCTGGCAGTGGCGTTCGCCGACCTACCTAGCAGTGGCGTTCGCCGACGTACCTGGTAGTGGCTTTCGCCGACCTACCTGGCAGTGGCGTTCGCCGACGTGCCTGGCAGTGGCATTCGCCGACGTACCTGGCAGTGGCTTTCGCCGACCTACCTGGCAGTGGCGTTCGCCGACGTACCTGGCAGTGGCTTTCGCCGACGAGCCTGGCAGTGGCGTTCGCCGACCTGCCTGGCAATGGCGTTCGCCGACCTGCCTGGCAATGGCGTTCGCCGACCTGCCTGGCAGTGGCTTTCGCCGACGTACCTGGCAGTGGCTTTCGCCGACGTGCCTGGCAGTGGCGTTCGCCGACGTGCCTGGCAGTGGCGTTCGCTGACGTACCTGGCAGTGGCGTTCGCCGACGTGACTGGCAGTGGCGTTCGCCGACCTGACTGGCAGTGGCGTTCGCCGACCTGCCTGGCAATGGCGTTCGCCGACCTGCCTGGCAATGGCGTTCGCCGACCTGCCTGGCAATGGCGTTCGCCGACCTGCCTGGCAATGGCGTTCGCCGACCTGCCTGGCAATGGCGTTCGCCGACCTGCCTGGCAATGGCGTTCGCCGACCTGCCTGGCAATGGCGTTCGCCGACCTGCCTTGCAGTGGCGTTCGCCGACGTACCTGGCAGTGGCTTTCGCCGACGTACCTGGCAGTGGCTTTCGCCGACCTACCTCAGGGTTAGGGTTCACCGACGTGCCTGGCAGTGGCATTCGCCGACGTACCTGGCAGTGGCTTTCGCCGACCTACCTGGCAGTGGCGTTCGCCGACGTACCTGGCAGTGGCTTTCGCCGACGAGCCTGACAGTGGCGTTCGCCGACGTACCTGGCAGTGGCTTTCGCCGACGTACCTGGCAATGGCTTTCGCCGACCTGCCTGGCAGTGGCGTTCGCCGACCTACCTGGCAGTGGCGTTCGCCGACCTACCTCAGGGTTAGGGTTCGCCGACGTGCCTGGCAGTGGCTTTCGCCGACGTACCTGGCAGTGGCTTTCGCCGACCTACCTGGCAGCGGCGTTCGCCGACGTACCTGGCAGTGGCTTTCGCCGACGTACCTGGCAGTGGCTTTCGCCGACCTACCTCAGGGTTAGGGTTCGCCGACGTGCCTGGCAGTGGCTTTCGCCGACGTACCTGGCAGTGGCTTTCGCCGACCTACCTGGCAGTGGCGTTCGCCGACGTACCTGGCAGTGGCTTTCGCCGACCTACCTGGCAGTGGCGTTCGCCGACGTACCTGGTAGTGGCTTTCGCCGACCTACCTGGCAGTGGCGTTCGCCGACGTGCCTGGCAGTGGCGTTCGCCGACGTGCCTGGCAGTTGCGTTCGCCGACCTACCTGGCAGTGGCGTTCGCCGACGTGCCTGGCAGTGGCGTTCGCCGACGTGCCTGGCAGTGGCGTTCGCCGACGTACCTGGCAGTGGCTTTCGCCGACCTACCTGGCAGTGGCGTTCGCCGACGTGCCTGGCAGTGGCGTTCGCCGACCTACCTCAGGGTTAGGGTTCGCCGACGTGCCTGGCAGTGGCTTTCGCCGACGTACCTGGCAGTGGCTTTCGCCGACCTACCTCAGGGTTAGGGTTCGCCGACGTGCCTGGCAGTGGCTTTCGCCGACGTACCTGGCAGTGGCGTTCGCCGACGTGCCTGGCAGTGGCATTCGCCGACCTACCTGGCAGTGGCGTTCGCCGACGTACCTGGTAGTGGCTTTCGCCGACCTACCTGGCAGTGGCGTTCGCCGACGTACCTGGCAGTGGCTTTCGCCGACCTACCTGGCAGTGTCTTTCGCCGACCTACCTGGCAGTGGCGTTCGCCGACGTGCCTGGCAGTGGCGTTCGCCGACCTACCTAGCAGTGGCGTTCGCCGACGTACCTGGTAGTGGCTTTCGCCGACCTACCTGGCAGTGGCGTTCGCCGACGTGCCTGGCAGTGGCATTCGCCGACCTACCTGGCAGTGGCGTTCGCCGACGTACCTGGTAGTGGCTTTCGCCGACCTACCTGGCAGTGGCGTTCGCCGACGTACCTGGCAGTGGCTTTCGCCGACCTACCTGGCAGTGTCTTTCGCCGACCTACCTGGCAGTGGCGTTCGCCGACGTGCCTGGCAGTGGCGTTCGCCGACCTACCTAGCAGTGGCGTTCGCCGACGTACCTGGTAGTGGCTTTCGCCGACCTACCTGGCAGTGGCGTTCGCCGACGTGCCTGGCAGTGGCATTCGCCGACGTACCTGGCAGTGGCTTTCGCCGACCTACCTGGCAGTGGCGTTCGCCGACGTACCTGGCAGTGGCTTTCGCCGACGAGCCTGGCAGTGGCGTTCGCCGACCTGCCTGGCAATGGCGTTCGCCGACCTGCCTGGCAGTGGCTTTCGCCGACGTACCTGGCAGTGGCTTTCGCCGACGTGCCTGGCAGTGGCGTTCGCCGACGTGCCTGGCAGTGGCGTTCGCTGACGTGCCTGGCAGTGGGCGAAGCCCGTGCCTGGCCGAGGAAGTCCTGGAAGGTCTCGAAGTTCTGCAATGGCTTGAAGTTCTGAAAGGTTTTAATTAATCATATGGAAAAACTATACAATAATATGGAGTAAGTATAATAGATATACAATAAATTTTTATTCTAAAGAAAATCAATGTTTGATATTTATATAAATAATATTTATGAATAGAAATGTGTATTTTTAAGCTATATTGAAAGAGGATGTAATTTATAATGTACGCAATTAAAGATTTTTTAAATTTCTTATTTGTTCAAAACACTTCAAGATGTATATTACTAAAAGATTTTAACAAATTTAACATTATGGAAACACTGGTGCCAAGTAAAAAATTAATTATGTGACTTATTGTACAATTTTAATTTTTATGTACGTTATGAAAAATGTGTGAAAATTTATTCATAGAAAGTTCATAGAATACAAAATCTTTCAAGAAAAATAGAATAATTCTAACGTAATATAAAAATATATGGTGTAACAAAGGAATATTAATATGTATCTCAAATATGTTTTAAATTTGAGTCACTTATTCACATTTATTCATAAAAAATTGAGAATTTATTGCAAAAGGTTTTTTTTTAAATCACAAAATACTCTATATAGTCGAGTCATTTTATTTTATTAGAAAAGTAACAAAAAGTTAAATTCTGACTAATAGTATTAAAAATAATTAATTTTTATTTTAAAATTGACTTTTATTTAACTTTTTGAGTGTAGTAATGATATAATTATATCAATCTTTATTTTGATGATATGTTATATTATATATTATATATATTATATTTTGATAATATATATAATAAACTTAAATAACATCAAATAATTTAAATGAAGTCGCCAGTGATGAATAAAAATATAAAATTTATTAAAAAGCGACCTGACTGGCCAATACAAAAATTTCTACACGGCAGCTTGAAAGCAACACTTGATAAGGGCCCGTACCCAAGGGCCGAAACGTCGTGTAGAAATTTTTGTATTGGCCAGTCAGGTCGCTTTTTAATAAATTATATATTTTTAAATAATATCATCATATAAACGTATAATAAAATCGATAAACGTAATATATAATAATAACCGTAAATAACCAATAAATTCAAAATTTATTTATTGGTTATATTAAACACGCTTCATCATTTATTATTATCTTTTAAGAAAAAATTGATTAGATAGCAAAATAAATTATAATAACAATGAAATTTTTTAGTGCTTCTGTAACACGTTGTGCTGCACGAATTGGTATTCTGAGTGGATTTGAAAGAATGCCTAATGTTTCTTTTGAAACACCTCTACTTCTTATTTACACAAAGGTATGAAATACATAATATCTTTTTTATAATATTTATATTATTCTTTTTATATTAAAATAATGTTTAGGGTGGCCGTATACCACATTTAACGATAGATGTCTTTAAAATGATAACGTTGGAGTAACAACTACTCTCCGTCTCATCCATTTCCCTCTACCATATTAATGGCAGATGTTATTAAAGTGTTTAGCACTTCTATCGCTGATTTTGTTAGCATGAAGTTATAATCAAAGATTAATCGACATATTAATATGTATTAAATTCAACTTCCACTTATAAAGAATTTTGTTTCAGGAATACATAAATTTTTTTTCGATACAAGATCCTGCGTATACTACCAACCCTGGCTTTCAGCAATTAGACTCTATTTCTATCTGGCCCAGAACAGAAAGAGTTGTTTTTACTGCTGATAAATATATGGAGCTTGTACAAGCTTATAAACCAGATCTCTATGTTGCTCTATGTGATGGAGATACAAATATTAATAGTAGTGCAGAACGAGTATCAAAGGCAATTCTTCGAAGCAAAACTTAATTAGAACAATGTTTAGATATACGCCTGCACTCGGATACATTTAAATCTAAGGGAATATTAGGACCAGTAGAAGGTGGTTGTAATTGGCAAGCCAGAGAGGATTCCATAAATTATCTAAAAGATAAACCTTTGGCAGGATTTGTTATAGATGGATTACATAATAATGGTCCAAGTGCACAGAATATTTCAAACATATTAAACAAATAGTACAGCATACCATTGTAAATACCAGTTTATAAATTTTAAATTTTGTCTAATATTTAAAATACTTCAATATAACGGTGCTATATAATTTTTTACAGAATTTACTGCCTACTGATAAAATAAGAGTATCAATGGGTTGTTGGAAACCACTTGTTACTGTACTTCATCTCATCGAATTAGGAGTGGATGTATTTGATTCATCCTATCCTTATATAATTACCGAACAATCACAGGCTTTGACTTTCATGTGCGATCATGACATTTGTGAGAGGAGTGATCAATGTAGAATATCAATAGCAGAAAAAAGGTAAAAAGTATAGAATATAACATACTTTTTAACGTTATAACGATTATAACGATTTAATACGTCAATGAGATACCGCGAAAAAAATTAGAGAGAAAAAAAAGAGAGAGAAGAATATTATTATATTTTACTTTATTTTGTAATTTAAAAAGACGTGTTAGAGCAAAAATAAGACCTTTTATGATTAGCATGAATTAAAAACACGCTGATGTAGCTATCGTGTTACAAAATAGATCTTATAATTGTCATTGCCTACTGAAATATGTATATATGAAATTTAAAGTTGATTAAGATATGCGTGATATATATTTTTGGCAATAAAATATTTAAAAATTTATTCAAAGATTATAAAAAAATTTATTTATATTATTACCATTCTAGTAAAATCTACTCTTTAGTATTAAAAAAATGTTATGAAATTTTATTCGGATATCTCATTTCAAAATGTACAGACCACAGATAATAGAATATTAATATTTATCAATCACTCACCGAATTTCTGCGAACTTAGTCGAATTTTGGCGATAGCCATTAAACGTCCAAACATCAGCCAATATCTATAAAAAAATAATTAATGATATAAGTTACAATATAAAAATCGGAACACAATTATGTAGAATTTCAAGATCAACAAAAATATATGTCGATTAAATCATACTTATATTAAGAAAGCATATCAAGAAATAAATCCTTTATTTTAATAGAGTAATATGCAAATCTAGTTTCAATAATCTTAAAAAGAAGATTAAAAATTGTAATTTGTTTTAACGAAATCAAAATAAAATCCGTGCAATTTTTTTAAGACAAATATTGATAATAATGGTTAAAAAGAATTTGAAAATAATTAATAAAACTTGCAACATTAAAAGAGTAAACATAATATACAACTTTGGAAAAATCAGAAATTATTTAAAAGTTAAAAAACACCTATTTTAATTAATATATCATTCATTTTGTTTACCTGTTGTTTCATTAATAATTAAATTATATACTTATGCAAATATATATTTTAATAAGAAATGAACAAAGAAGTAGGAGCAAGATTATTAATGTTTTATCACATAGAAAATTTTAATTTTGTATTTAAAACATGATGTGTTGATCTTTTAATCTTTCTTTTTATTTCTTATTTTTTTCAAAATAATTATTTACCTATGTATTATTTTATTATAATCAAATAATTACGATACACTTTTTTAAATACAATACTAAATTAAAATTTATCCAAAATTGAAATTTATTTATATTATACAATGTAATGTTTTTTATTTTATTATATATTTTTTAATATTAATTTTGTTGATTAATTATCATTGTTGTGATAAAAGTTAAAATATATTAATTATTAAACAAATTTGAAGACGATTAATAAAATCTGCGACATCACAAGCAAATATATGCAAAATTTCAAGAAAATCAAAAATTATTTTTAATTTATATAAATTTATATTAATTTATATATATGTGTGTGTGTGTGTGTGTGTGTGTGTGTGTGTGTGTGTGTGTGTGTGTGTGCATGTTTATATAAAAATAATATCTAATATTCTCATGATTGTATTTGTTTACTTTATAAGGGAGACTCCTTCCCTTCTATATAGATACACCATGTAGAGATTTTGATATCATTTTGAATTTCTAATGATCGCAAAAGCGATATTAATTTAAATGTGATATAAGGTGTATGATCCTATACGCAATAAAATCTCTAGTGAAATATTTAAGTAATGTAAAATAAATGTTTATGTTCTCATTGACCATTTTGATGTTGCAACTTGTATAAAAAATTATATTCTACTAACAATAAAATACTATAAATAATAAAAACGCAAAATTGTTAATTAAAATACATTTTTTAGTTAGCTTTCTCTTTCGTATTCAATATAATAATATATTAATAAGTGTTTTTATTATATAAAAATGTAATATAAATATTTTGTTTAATTCTAATAGAATCGTTCGATTCTTTATTCAATCAGAATGAGATACTCTGCTATTAATTCCTATGCAAGATTTTTAAGCAAACTTTCGATAAGAATAACATTGACACAATGTAAACTCGATTATATAAATGTATGTACAAATGTGAATTCGTCACTATAAATGTAGAAATACTCGGAAGACCGTTAGGATAAAAGTAATCTAATGGCCCGCGATTATCTGATCCGAAAAAGTCACTTGATTTCTTATTCTTACAATATCTATAAAATATGCTATAAACATATTAAATATAACAATATTATCTCACAATTTATTCAAAAGACAATGCTATTGCGAATAATCACATCTATTTGGCTTCATTATCTCTTTGTCGGCTTACCTGTACAGATATTAACGGAGCACGCAATTTCTGCTTCTGTACGGCACAACGTTTCCGCTGAAAGAGGAAGAAAAATTCGTTAACGCCAGAATTTCATTATCCTGATTGGTCGAGCTGGTCAAGCTTCGCAGTCGTGATTGGCGGATACTCGTCGAATCGATATATTTCGTTTCAGCCAATCAATTCAAAAATCTCGCACGATATCTATCGAAAACCTTCTAGCAGCCCTCAAACAATTTGGCGCGAAGATTCAAAATTGTTTGAAGTCACTATGCAAATGAACGTGATACGATAATTAATAAATAATACATTACTAATAATTAAATAAATAATTTATTACAATTGTATTCATCATCATGATTATCATATAAATTTTTCATTGATTATAATTTTTTAATGCGTATATCTTATTACAATTATAGAGCAATAATGAAGGAGTTTCAAACTGAGTGTAGCACGGTGCTGGTTAGAACGCGAGGTTAGAACGTGCGAGTTCGTGGAATGCATGATTCCTCATGAGAATAATTTCAGTCTACTATTAGAATGTTTCGATCGACGAGGTGTTTGATATCCGCACTGCATCGCGTGAAAGATCGCTATTTGCACACGTGCGATCAGCACTTGTCAGACGTCGTCGAGTATGAATGTAAGTTGGGGTACCAAAATCAATGCAATATTTAATCATATTTATATACGTCAAGTGTGATATTTAATAGCGATTATTAATACATTGTAGCTCCTATCACGGACGAATATAAAAAGGGTCCAACGGAGGGTAGATCTTTTTATTTGGACGCTCAAGCTACTACCACGCTGGTAAATTCAAAGCGTGATGTCACATGATGCAATCTATATGCATGTGAAAAACTAAGACGTCGTACTATCACGCAGGATCCTCGGGTATTAGATAAAATGATGCTGTATCTAACAGTGTACCATGGCAATCCACATTCCAGAACTCGCATGTATGATTGGGAGTCGGAAGCAGCAGTCGAGCATGCTCGCCAAGTTGGTGCCTTAACTTGCAAAATTTACTTTTGTATTTTATTATCTTATAATTATGAGAAATTATTTGTATACTTTCTTTTTAACAGAAAATTGCAGATTTCATAGGAACAGATAAGTAGGAAGTGATATTTACATCCAGTGCGACAGAGTGTAATAATATAGCTGTGAAAGGTGTAGCAAGGTTCTATAAATCAAGGAAAAATCGTGTGACAACTCAGATAGTGAGAAAATTGCGTCTTTATAATAAGTCCTATTTCTTAATAGATATAATGAACTTGTTGAATTTATCTAGGAGCACAAATGTGTATTGGATTCGTGTAGAAGCAGAAGGATATGATGTAACGTATATTTCTGTTAATTCAAATGGTCTTATTTATCTCAACTAATTAGAAGCAACCATTAGTCCATGTACATCGCTCGTTTCTGTAATGATGGTGAATACTGAGATTGGTGTTAAACAGCCTATCGAAGAAGTTGGCGCCATTTGTAGGTGAGTGTTAAGACCTTAACATTATGTTTATTCTATTATAATTCTCTTTTAATTTGTTTTTCTTAATGTTTCAGAAAGAAGAAAGTTTTTCTTAAAATGTTTTTCCTAATGTTACAGAAAGAAGGAAGTTCTTTTCACACAGATGCTGTGCAAGCTATTGGCAAAGTACCAATGTAAATCGTAAATCTGAAAATCGTTAAACGGATAACGACATGTAACGATGTAGTTATCTGTTTAACGAGTAACAGAATCGCTAACTAACTAATTGTTTTGTCATTATCACTTTTAGCAATTTAATATATTCATAGATAAATGAAAACATTTGACATAAAAACTCTCTTTTTTGTGCATGTGCATATAAAGTACATACAGCATTGGAAATATCTCTCGCTATTTCAGGTATCGATTTAACAGTTTTTTTATTGACTTTAAGAATGACAAAATATTTCAGATGATCATAGGATAGGAAATGCATATTTTTCGAATTACAATAATTTTTTCTTTGCGACAGAGTTTTATAAGGACGTCTAAAGATTTATAAAAATTTGATTTTAAAATTAGAAAGATGAAACCTTGCAATTGCTGTTTTCTGCATACATAAAATCATTCTTGATCTGCCAAAATTGCGTAGAATCACTGGTCGGTCGCATACAAAACACAATTATTCTTAAATCATCGCGTTTAACTCAGAGATAGATAAACGCGCCTGTAGGGCGCGTTAGCTATTCGTTACAGATCGTTTTTTTTATGTCAAACGTTTTCATTTACCTATGAATATAATAAATTGCTAAAAGTGATAATGACAAAATAACGTATACAGTTGCAGAAAGCCGAAAACATTATGAAGGGAAATAAATCTCATCTACAATAGATATGGACACAATCGAAATGGCCCAAACTAAAGAGAAAAAAAATCTTATATAAGGAAAAGTAAAGTGATGTTTAGAGCACTGCATTATGAATGTTTGCTACTTAGTAGTTACATTGAAAACTCATATGTAATATATTTAATACAAAGTAAAGATAGCATGGGGTACATCACAATGAAACAACTATATATATCGATCTAGGCCACTAACCTGTACAATAAATTGTTGACGTGACAATAAACGATACCAGATGATGTTTGTGTGAAGATCTCCAAGTCATCCATAGTTTCCGCAGTAATTGTCGTATCTGTTAATAAATTAATTTTATGTCAAAAATCATTTCTTTCAAAACAATTAATTTTATAGGATCAGGATTATTATTTGGGTACCATAATGATATATATATATATATATATTGATGATGGATTAAAGTAATTTTATGTATGTTTTGCTTATCATAATAGAAAATTATCCAGATTATTCCACACTTAAAGTATAAGCAAAAACTTTCAAAATTTTACAAGAGAGTATATAGGAGCAAAAAAAGAAAAAAAATTACTAACATAAGTATTATGTCGATTAAAAATTGTAATTTGTTTTAACGAAATCAAAATAAAATCCGTGCAATTTTTTCAAGACGAATATCTATCAAGCCCATTAAAAATTTAGATTTTTAATAAAAATTCATACATATTTAATTTATTAAAAAATATGTAATTAAAAGTAATATATTAAATATTATATATTTATAATTTATATATATTGTCTCTTTTTGCTTATATTAATAGTTTATAATCATTGTTATTATTTTTAACTGTTAAAAATTAATATATTGATAATAATGGTTAAAAAGAATTTGAAAATAATTAATAAAACTTGCAACATTAAAAGAGTAAACATAATATACAAAAAATTTTGGAAAAATCAGAAATTATTTAAAAGTTAAAAGACACCTATTTTAATTAATATATCATTCATTTTGTTTACCTGTTGTTTCATTAATAATTAAATTATAAACTTATGCAAATACATATTTTAATAAGAAATGAACAGAAAAGTAGGAGCAAGATTATAATGTCTTATCACATAGAAAATTTTAATTTTGTATTTAAAACATGATGTGTTGATCTTTTAATCTTTTTTTTTATTTCTTATTTTTTTCAAAATAATTATTTACATATGTATTATTTTATTATAATCAAATAATTACGATACTTTTTTAAATCCAATACTAAATTAAAATTTATCCAAAATTGAAATTTATTTATATTATACAATGTAATGTTTATTATTTTATTATATGTTTTATAATTAATTAATTTTGTTGGTTAATTATCATTGTTGTGATAAAAGTTAAAATACATTAATTATTAAACAAATTTGAAGATGATTAATAAAATCTGCGACATCACAAGCAAATATGCAAAACTTCAAGAAAATAAAAAATTATTTGTAAATTATATAAATTTATATAAATTTATGTGTGTGTGTGTGTGTGTGTGTGTGTGTGTGTGTGTGCATGTTTATATAAAAATAATATCTAATATTCTCATGATTGTATTTGTTTAATTTATAAGGGAGAGTCCTTCTCTCTCTCTTCTATACAGATACACCATGTAGAGTTTTGGTATCATTTTGAATTTCTAATGATCGCAAAAGCGATATTAATTTAAATGTGATATAGATATATGATCCTACGCAATAAAATCTCTAGTGAAATATTTAAGTAATGTAAAATAAATGTTTATGTTAGTTCTCATTGACCATTTTGATGTTGCAACTTGTGTAAAAAATTATATTCTACTAACAATAAAATGAATAATAAAAACGCAAAATTGTTAATTAGAATACATTTTTTAGTTAAGCTTTCTCTTTCATATTCAATATAATAATATATTAATAAGTGTTTTTATTATATAAAAATGTAATATAAATATTTTGTTTAATTCTAATAGAATCGTTCGATTCTTTATTCAATCAGAATGAGATACTCTGCTATTAATTCCTATGCAAGATTTTTAAGCAAACTTTCAATAAGAATAACATTTGACACAATGTAAACTCGATTATATAAATGTATGTACAAATTTGAATTCGTCACTATAAATGTGCAAATACTCGGAAGACCGTTAGGATAAAAGTAATCTAATGGCCCGCGATTATCTGATCCGAAAAAGTCACTTGATTTCTTATTCTTACAATATCTATAAAATATGCTATAAACATATTAAATATAACAATATTATCTCACAATTTATTCAAAAGACAATGCTATTGCGAATAATCACATCTATTTGGCTTCATTATCTCTTTGTCGGCTTACCTGTACAGATATTAACGGAGCACGCAATTTCTGCTTCTGCACGGCACAACGTTTCCGCTGAAAGAGGAAGAAAAATTCGTTGGCGCCAGAATTTCCTTGTCCTGATTGGTCGAGCTGGTCAAGCTTCGCAGTCGTGATTGGCGGATCGTCGAATCGATATATTTCGTTTCAGCCAATCAATTCAAAGATCTCGCACGATATCTATCGAAAACCTTCTAGCAGTCCTCAAACAATTTGGCG
>CASCJU010000136.1:0-61061 GCA_949152495.1 Lasius fuliginosus | reverse complement strand
GCTTCGAACGAATGTTTCATGATTTTCGACGGGCTATACGACCCCGTTATCAGATTTACGGTAAATGACGCATTTCTCGAAATTTCCGTTTCCGACGCATATTTTTTCATCATTTCGCAAAATCTGTACGCACATTCACAGAGCACGTTAAAAACCACGAAACATTCGTTCGGAACGGTTAATCGTATCTATCACCGTTTCGGTACAAAAAGCGACAAACCGGCTCGGGCGGTACCTCCGACGATTCGGGCGGTACCTCCGGCCGACTATCGGTCGAAAATTTTCAAAGTCCCACGGCTCCGGGCGGCACCTCCGAAACGTTTCCGAGCGATTTGCGTCTAAGCGATGAGCGATACGGTGAAATGCTTCGAACGAATGTTTCATGATTTTCGACGGGCTATACGACCCCGTTATCAGATTTACGGTAAATGACGCATTTCTCGAAATTTCCGTTTCCGACGCATATTTTTTCATCATTTCGCAAAATCTGTACGCACATTCACAGAGCACGTTAAAAACCACGAAACATTCGTTCGGAACGGTTAATCGTATCTATCACCGTTTCGGTACAAAAAGCGACAAGCCGGCTCGGGCGGTACCTCCGACGATTCGGGCGGTACCTCCGGCCGACTATCGGTCGAAAATTTTCAAAGTCCCACGGCTCCGGGCGGCACCTCCGAAACGTTTCCGAGCGATTTGCGTCTAAGCGATGAGCGATACGGTGAAATGCTTCGAACGAATGTTTCATGATTTTCGACGGGCTATACGACCCCGTTATCAGATTTACGGTAAATGACGCATTTCTCGAAATTTCCGTTTCCGACGCATATTTTTTCATCATTTCGCAAAATCTGTACGCACATTCACAGAGCACGTTAAAAACCACGAAACATTCGTTCGGAACGGTTAATCGTATCTATCACCGTTTCGGTACAAAAAGCGACAAACCGGCTCGGGCGGTACCTCCGACGATTCGGGCGGTACCTCCGGCCGACTATCGGTCGAAAATTTTCAAAGTCCCACGGCTCCGGGCGGCACCTCCGAAACGTTTCCGAGCGATTTGCGTCTAAGCGATGAGCGATACGGTGAAATG
Organism: Lasius fuliginosus; assembly: GCA_949152495.1. Taxonomy (NCBI): domain Eukaryota; kingdom Metazoa; phylum Arthropoda; class Insecta; order Hymenoptera; family Formicidae; genus Lasius; species Lasius fuliginosus. Next base: position 59,968 of record CASCJU010000136.1, on the reverse strand, counting down.
CTTCGAACGAATGTTTCATGATTTTCGACGGGCTATACGACCCCGTTATCAGATTTACGGTAAATGACGCATTTCTCGAAATTTCCGTTTCCGACGCATATTTTTTCATCATTTCGCAAAATCTGTACGCACATTCACAGAGCACGTTAAAAACCACGAAACATTCGTTCGGAACGGTTAATCGTATCTATCACCGTTTCGGTACAAAAAGCGACAAACCGGCTCGGGCGGTACCTCCGACGATTCGGGCGGTACCTCCGGCCGACTATCGGTCGAAAATTTTCAAAGTCCCACGGCTCCGGGCGGCACCTCCGAAACGTTTCCGAGCGATTTGCGTCTAAGCGATGAGCGATACGGTGAAATGCTTCGAACGAATGTTTCATGATTTTCGACGGGCTATACGACCCCGTTATCAGATTTACGGTAAATGACGCATTTCTCGAAATTTCCGTTTCCGACGCATATTTTTTCATCATTTCGCAAAATCTGTACGCACATTCACAGAGCACGTTAAAAACCACGAAACATTCGTTCGGAACGGTTAATCGTATCTATCACCGTTTCGGTACAAAAAGCGACAAACCGGCTCGGGCGGTACCTCCGACGATTCGGGCGGTACCTCCGGCCGACTATCGGTCGAAAATTTTCAAAGTCCCACGGCTCCGGGCGGCACCTCCGAAACGTTTCCGAGCGATTTGCGTCTAAGCGATGAGCGATACGGTGAAATGCTTCGAACGAATGTTTCATGATTTTCGACGGGCTATACGACCCCGTTATCAGATTTACGGTAAATGACGCATTTCTCGAAATTTCCGTTTCCGACGCATATTTTTTCATCATTTCGCAAAATCTGTACGCACATTCACAGAGCACGTTAAAAACCACGAAACATTCGTTCGGAACGGTTAATCGTATCTATCACCGTTTCGGTACAAAAAGCGACAAACCGGCTCGGGCGGTACCTCCGACGATTCGGGCGGTACCTCCGGCCGACTATCGGTCGAAAATTTTCAAAGTCCCACGGCTCCGGGCGGCACCTCCGAAACGTTTCCGAGCGATTTGCGTCTAAGCGATGAGCGATACGGTGAAATGCTTCGAACGAATGTTTCATGATTTTCGACGGGCTATACGACCCCGTTATCAGATTTACGGTAAATGACGCATTTCTCGAAATTTCCGTTTCCGACGCATATTTTTTCATCATTTCGCAAAATCTGTACGCACATTCACAGAGCACGTTAAAAACCACGAAACATTCGTTCGGAACGGTTAATCGTATCTATCACCGTTTCGGTACAAAAAGCGACAAACCGGCTCGGGCGGTACCTCCGACGATTCGGGCGGTACCTCCGGCCGACTATCGGTCGAAAATTTTCAAAGTCCCACGGCTCCGGGCGGCACCTCCGAAACGTTTCCGAGCGATTTGCGTCTAAGCGATGAGCGATACGGTGAAATGCTTCGAACGAATGTTTCATGATTTTCGACGGGCTATACGACCCCGTTATCAGATTTACGGTAAATGACGCATTTCTCGAAATTTCCGTTTCCGACGCATATTTTTTCATCATTTCGCAAAATCTGTACGCACATTCACAGAGCACGTTAAAAACCACGAAACTTCGTTCGGAACGGTTAATCGTATCTATCACCGTTTCGGTACAAAAAGCGACAAACCGGCTCGGGCGGTACCTCCGACGATTCGGGCGGTACCTCCGGCCGACTATCGGTCGAAAATCTTCAAAGTCCCACGGCTCCGGGCGGCACCTCCGAAACGTTTCCGAGCGATTTGCGTCTAAGCGATGAGCGATACGGTGAAATGCTTCGAACGAATGTTTCATGATTTTCGACGTGCTATACGACCCCGTTATCAGATTTACGGTAAATGACGCATTTCTCGAAATTTCCGTTTCCGACGCATATTTTTTCATCATTTCGCAAAATCTGTACGCACATTCACAGAGCACGTTAAAAACCACGAAACATTCGTTCGGAACGGTTAATCGTAACTATCACCGTTTCGGTACAAAAAGCGACAAACCGGCTCGGGCGGTACCTCCGACGATTCGGGCGGTACCTCCGGCCGACTATCGGTCGAAAATTTTCAAAGTCCCACGGCTCCGGGCGGCACCTCCGAAACGTTTCCGAGCGATTTGCGTCTAAGCGATGAGCGATACGGTGAAATGCTTCGAACGAATGTTTCATGATTTTCGACGGGCTATACGACCCCGTTATCAGATTTACGGTAAATGACGCATTTCTCGAAATTTCCGTTTCCGACGCATATTTTTTCATCATTTCGCTAAATCTGTACGCACATTCACAGAGCACGTTAAAAACCACGAAACATTCGTTCGGAACGGTTAATCGTAACTATCACCGTTTCGGTACAAAAAGCGACAAACCGGCTCGGGCGGTACCTCCGACGATTCGGGCGGTACCTCCGGCCGACTATCGGTCGAAAATTTTCAAAGTCCCACGACTCCGGGCGGCACCTCCGAAACGTTTCCGAGCGATTTGCGTCTAAGCGATGAGCGATACGGTGAAATGCTTCGAACGAATGTTTCATGATTTTCGACGGGCTATACGACCCCGTTATCAGATTTACGGTAAATGACGCATTTCTCGAAATTTCCGTTTCCGACGCATATTTTTTCATCATTTCGCAAAATCTGTACGCACATTCACAGAGCACGTTAAAAACCACGAAACATTCGTTCGGAACGGTTAATCGTATCTATCACCGTTTCGGTACAAAAAGCGACAAACCGGCTCGGGCGGTACCTCCGACGATTCGGGCGGTACCTCCGGCCGACTATCGGTCGAAAATTTTCAAAGTCCCACGGCTCCGGGCGGCACCTCCGAAACGTTTCCGAGCGATTTGCGTCTAAGCGATGAGCGATACGGTGAAATGCTTCGAACGAATGTTTCATGATTTTCGACGGACTATACGACCCCGTTATCAGATTTACGGTAAATGACGCATTTCTCGAAATTTCCGTTTCCGACGCATATTTTTTCATCATTTCGCAAAATCTGTACGCACATTCACAGAGCACGTTAAAAACCACGAAACATTCGTTCGGAACGGTTAATCGTATCTATCACCGTTTCGGTACAAAAAGCGACAAACCGGCTCGGGCGGTACCTCCGACGATTCGGGCGGTACCTCCGGCCGACTATCGGTCGAAAATTTTCAAAGTCCCACGGCTCCGGGCGGCACCTCCGAAACGTTTCCGAGCGATTTGCGTCTAAGCGATGAGCGATACGGTGAAATGCTTCGAACGAATGTTTCATGATTTTCGACGGGCTATACGACCCCGTTATCAGATTTACGGTAAATGACGCATTTCTCGAAATTTCCGTTTCCGACGCATATTTTTTCATCATTTCGCAAAATCTGTACGCACATTCACAGAGCACGTTAAAAACCACGAAACATTCGTTCGGAACGGTTAATCGTAACTATCACCGTTTCGGTACAAAAAGCGACAAACCGGCTCGGGCGGTACCTCCGACGATTCGGGCGGTACCTCCGGCCGACTATCGGTCGAAAATTTTCAAAGTCCCACGGCTCCGGGCGGCACCTCCGAAACGTTTCCGAGCGATTTGCGTCTAAGCGATGAGCGATACGGTGAAATGCTTCGAACGAATGTTTCATGATTTTCGACGGGCTATACGACCCCGTTATCAGATTTACGGTAAATGACGCATTTCTCGAAATTTCCGTTTCCGACGCATATTTTTTCATCATTTCGCAAAATCTGTACGCACATTCACAGAGCACGTTGAAAACCACGAAACATTCGTTCGGAACGGTTAATCGTAACTATCACCGTTTCGGTACAAAAAGCGACAAACCGGCTCGGGCGGTACCTCCGACGATTCGGGCGGTACCTCCGGCCGACTATCGGTCGAAAATTTTCAAAGTCCCACGACTCCGGGCGGCACCTCCGAAACGTTTCCGAGCGATTTGCGTCTAAGCGATGAGCGATACGGTGAAATGCTTCGAACGAATGTTTCATGATTTTCGACGGGCTATACGACCCCGTTATCAGATTTACGGTAAATGACGCATTTCTCGAAATTTCCGTTTCCGACGCATATTTTTTCATCATTTCGCAAAATCTGTACGCACATTCACAGAGCACGTTAAAAACCACGAAACATTCGTTCGGAACGGTTAATCGTATCTATCACCGTTTCGGTACAAAAAGCGACAAACCGGCTCGGGCGGTACCTCCGACGATTCGGGCGGTACCTCCGGCCGACTATCGGTCGAAAATTTTCAAAGTCCCACGGCTCCGGGCGGCACCTCCGAAACGTTTCCGAGCGATTTGCGTCTAAGCGATGAGCGATACGGTGAAATGCTTCGAACGAATGTTTCATGATTTTCGACGGACTATACGACCCCGTTATCAGATTTACGGTAAATGACGCATTTCTCGAAATTTCCGTTTCCGACGCATATTTTTTCATCATTTCGCAAAATCTGTACGCACATTCACAGAGCACGTTGAAAACCACGAAACATTCGTTCGGAACGGTTAATCGTATCTATCACCGTTTCGGTACAAAAAGCGACAAACCGGCTCGGGCGGTACCTCCGACGATTCGGGCGGTACCTCCGGCCGACTATCGGTCGAAAATTTTCAAAGTCCCACGGCTCCGGGCGGCACCTCCGAAACGTTTCCGAGCGATTTGCGTCTAAGCGATGAGCGATACGGTGAAATGCTTCGAACGAATGTTTCATGATTTTCGACGGGCTATACGACCCCGTTATCAGATTTACGGTAAATGACGCATTTCTCGAAATTTCCGTTTCCGACGCATATTTTTTCATCATTTCGCAAAATCTGTACGCACATTCACAGAGCACGTTAAAAACCACGAAACATTCGTTCGGAACGGTTAATCGTAACTATCACCGTTTCGGTACAAAAAGCGACAAACCGGCTCGGGCGGTACCTCCGACGATTCGGGCGGTACCTCCGGCCGACTATCGGTCGAAAATTTTCAAAGTCCCACGACTCCGGGCGGCACCTCCGAAACGTTTCCGAGCGATTTGCGTCTAAGCGATGAGCGATACGGTGAAATGCTTCGAACGAATGTTTCATGATTTTCGACGGGCTATACGACCCCGTTATCAGATTTACGGTAAATGACGCATTTCTCGAAATTTCCGTTTCCGACGCATATTTTTTCATCATTTCGCAAAATCTGTACGCACATTCACAGAGCACGTTAAAAACCACGAAACATTCGTTCGGAACGGTTAATCGTATCTATCACCGTTTCGGTACAAAAAGCGACAAACCGGCTCGGGCGGTACCTCCGACGATTCGGGCGGTACCTCCGGCCGACTATCGGTCGAAAATTTTCAAAGTCCCACGGCTCCGGGCGGCACCTCCGAAACGTTTCCGAGCGATTTGCGTCTAAGCGATGAGCGATACGGTGAAATGCTTCGAACGAATGTTTCATGATTTTCGACGGACTATACGACCCCGTTATCAGATTTACGGTAAATGACGCATTTCTCGAAATTTCCGTTTCCGACGCATATTTTTTCATCATTTCGCAAAATCTGTACGCACATTCACAGAGCACGTTAAAAACCACGAAACATTCGTTCGGAACGGTTAATCGTATCTATCACCGTTTCGGTACAAAAAGCGACAAACCGGCTCGGGCGGTACCTCCGACGATTCGGGCGGTACCTCCGGCCGACTATCGGTCGAAAATTTTCAAAGTCCCACGGCTCCGGGCGGCACCTCCGAAACGTTTCCGAGCGATTTGCGTCTAAGCGATGAGCGATACGGTGAAATGCTTCGAACGAATGTTTCATGATTTTCGACGGGCTATACGACCCCGTTATCAGATTTACGGTAAATGACGCATTTCTCGAAATTTCCGTTTCCGACGCATATTTTTTCATCATTTCGCAAAATCTGTACGCACATTCACAGAGCACGTTAAAAACCACGAAACATTCGTTCGGAACGGTTAATCGTATCTATCACCGTTTCGGTACAAGAAGCGACAAACCGGCTCGGGCGGTACCTCCGACGATTCGGGCGGTACCTCCGGCCGACTATCGGTCGAAAATTTTCAAAGTCCCACGGCTCCGGGCGGCACCTCCGAAACGTTTCCGAGCGATTTGCGTCTAAGCGATGAGCGATACGGTGAAATGCTTCGAACGAATGTTTCATGATTTTCGACGGGCTATACGACCCCGTTATCAGATTTACGGTAAATGACGCATTTCTCGAAATTTCCGTTTCCGACGCATATTTTTTCATCATTTCGCAAAATCTGTACTCACATTCACAGAGCACGTTAAAAACCACGAAACATTCGTTCGGAACGGTTAATCGTATCTATCACCGTTTCGGTACAAAAAGCGACAAACCGGCTCGGGCGGTACCTCCGACGATTCGGGCGGTACCTCCGGCCGACTATCGGTCGAAAATTTTCAAAGTCCCACGGCTCCGGGCGGCACCTCCGAAACGTTTCCGAGCGATTTGCGTCTAAGCGATGAGCGATACGGTGAAATGCTTCGAACGAATGTTTCATGATTTTCGACGGGCTATACGACCCCGTTATCAGATTTACGGTAAATGACGCATTTCTCGAAATTTCCGTTTCCGACGCATATTTTTTCATCATTTCGCAAAATCTGTACGCACATTCACAGAGCACGTTAAAAACCACGAAACTTCGTTCGGAACGGTTAATCGTATCTATCACCGTTTCGGTACAAAAAGCGACAAACCGGCTCGGGCGGTACCTCCGACGATTCGGGCGGTACCTCCGGCCGACTATCGGTCGAAAATTTTCAAAGTCCCACGGCTCCGGGCGGCACCTCCGAAACGTTTCCGAGCGATTTGCGTCTAAGCGATGAGCGATACGGTGAAATGCTTCGAACGAATGTTTCATGATTTTCGACGGGCTATACGACCCCGTTATCAGATTTACGGTAAATGACGCATTTCTCGAAATTTCCGTTTCCGACGCATATTTTTTCATCATTTCGCAAAATCTGTACGCACATTCACAGAGCACGTTAAAAACCACGAAACATTCGTTCGGAACGGTTAATCGTATCTATCACCGTTTCGGTACAAAAAGCGACAAACCGGCTCGGGCGGTACCTCCGACGATTCGGGCGGTACCTCCGGCCGACTATCGGTCGAAAATTTTCAAAGTCCCACGGCTCCGGGCGGCACCTCCGAAACGTTTCCGAGCGATTTGCGTCTAAGCGATGAGCGATACGGTGAAATGCTTCGAACGAATGTTTCATGATTTTCGACGGGCTATACGACCCCGTTATCAGATTTACGGTAAATGACGCATTTCTCGAAATTTCCGTTTCCGACGCATATTTTTTCATCATTTCGCAAAATCTGTACTCACATTCACAGAGCACGTTAAAAACCACGAAACATTCGTTCGGAACGGTTAATCGTATCTATCACCGTTTCGGTACAAAAAGCGACAAACCGGCTCGGGCGGTACCTCCGACGATTCGGGCGGTACCTCCGGCCGACTATCGGTCGAAAATTTTCAAAGTCCCACGGCTCCGGGCGGCACCTCCGAAACGTTTCCGAGCGATTTGCGTCTAAGCGATGAGCGATACGGTGAAATGCTTCGAACGAATGTTTCATGATTTTCGACGGGCTATACGACCCCGTTATCAGATTTACGGTAAATGACGCATTTCTCGAAATTTCCGTTTCCGACGCATATTTTTTCATCATTTCGCAAAATCTGTACGCACATTCACAGAGCACGTTAAAAACCACGAAACATTCGTTCGGAACGGTTAATCGTATCTATCACCGTTTCGGTACAAAAAGCGACAAACCGGCTCGGGCGGTACCTCCGACGATTCGGGCGGTACCTCCGGCCGACTATCGGTCGAAAATTTTCAAAGTCCCACGGCTCCGGGCGGCACCTCCGAAACGTTTCCGAGCGATTTGCGTCTAAGCGATGAGCGATACGGTGAAATGCTTCGAACGAATGTTTCATGATTTTCGACGGGCTATACGACCCCGTTATCAGATTTACGGTAAATGACGCATTTCTCGAAATTTCCGTTTCCGACGCATATTTTTTCATCATTTCGCAAAATCTGTACGCACATTCACAGAGCACGTTAAAAACCACGAAACTTCGTTCGGAACGGTTAATCGTATCTATCACCGTTTCGGTACAAAAAGCGACAAACCGGCTCGGGCGGTACCTCCGACGATTCGGGCGGTACCTCCGGCCGACTATCGGTCGAAAATTTTCAAAGTCCCACGGCTCCGGGCGGCACCTCCGAAACGTTTCCGAGCGATTTGCGTCTAAGCGATGAGCGATACGGTGAAATGCTTCGAACGAATGTTTCATGATTTTCGACGGGCTATACGACCCCGTTATCAGATTTACGGTAAATGACGCATTTCTCGAAATTTCCGTTTCCGACGCATATTTTTTCATCATTTCGCAAAATCTGTACGCACATTCACAGAGCACGTTAAAAACCACGAAACATTCGTTCGGAACGGTTAATCGTATCTATCACCGTTTCGGTACAAAAAGCGACAAACCGGCTCGGGCGGTACCTCCGACGATTCGGGCGGTACCTCCGGCCGACTATCGGTCGAAAATTTTCAAAGTCCCACGGCTCCGGGCGGCACCTCCGAAACGTTTCCGAGCGATTTGCGTCTAAGCGATGAGCGATACGGTGAAATGCTTCGAACGAATGTTTCATGATTTTCGACGGGCTATACGACCCCGTTATCAGATTTACGGTAAATGACGCATTTCTCGAAATTTCCGTTTCCGACGCATATTTTTTCATCATTTCGCAAAATCTGTACTCACATTCACAGAGCACGTTAAAAACCACGAAACATTCGTTCGGAACGGTTAATCGTATCTATCACCGTTTCGGTACAAAAAGCGACAAACCGGCTCGGGCGGTACCTCCGACGATTCGGGCGGTACCTCCGGCCGACTATCGGTCGAAAATTTTCAAAGTCCCACGGCTCCGGGCGGCACCTCCGAAACGTTTCCGAGCGATTTGCGTCTAAGCGATGAGCGATACGGTGAAATGCTTCGAACGAATGTTTCATGATTTTCGACGGGCTATACGACCCCGTTATCAGATTTACGGTAAATGACGCATTTCTCGAAATTTCCGTTTCCGACGCATATTTTTTCATCATTTCGCAAAATCTGTACGCACATTCACAGAGCACGTTAAAAACCACGAAACATTCGTTCGGAACGGTTAATCGTATCTATCACCGTTTCGGTACAAAAAGCGACAAACCGGCTCGGGCGGTACCTCCGACGATTCGGGCGGTACCTCCGGCCGACTATCGGTCGAAAATTTTCAAAGTCCCACGGCTCCGGGCGGCACCTCCGAAACGTTTCCGAGCGATTTGCGTCTAAGCGATGAGCGATACGGTGAAATGCTTCGAACGAATGTTTCATGATTTTCGACGGGCTATACGACCCCGTTATCAGATTTACGGTAAATGACGCATTTCTCGAAATTTCCGTTTCCGACGCATATTTTTTCATCATTTCGCAAAATCTGTACGCACATTCACAGAGCACGTTAAAAACCACGAAACTTCGTTCGGAACGGTTAATCGTATCTATCACCGTTTCGGTACAAAAAGCGACAAACCGGCTCGGGCGGTACCTCCGACGATTCGGGCGGTACCTCCGGCCGACTATCGGTCGAAAATTTTCAAAGTCCCACGGCTCCGGGCGGCACCTCCGAAACGTTTCCGAGCGATTTGCGTCTAAGCGATGAGCGATACGGTGAAATGCTTCGAACGAATGTTTCATGATTTTCGACGGGCTATACGACCCCGTTATCAGATTTACGGTAAATGACGCATTTCTCGAAATTTCCGTTTCCGACGCATATTTTTTCATCATTTCGCAAAATCTGTACGCACATTCACAGAGCACGTTAAAAACCACGAAACATTCGTTCGGAACGGTTAATCGTATCTATCACCGTTTCGGTACAAAAAGCGACAAACCGGCTCGGGCGGTACCTCCGACGATTCGGGCGGTACCTCCGGCCGACTATCGGTCGAAAATTTTCAAAGTCCCACGGCTCCGGGCGGCACCTCCGAAACGTTTCCGAGCGATTTGCGTCTAAGCGATGAGCGATACGGTGAAATGCTTCGAACGAATGTTTCATGATTTTCGACGGGCTATACGACCCCGTTATCAGATTTACGGTAAATGACGCATTTCTCGAAATTTCCGTTTCCGACGCATATTTTTTCATCATTTCGCAAAATCTGTACGCACATTCACAGAGCACGTTAAAAACCACGAAACATTCGTTCGGAACGGTTAATCGTATCTATCACCGTTTCGGTACAAAAAGCGACAAACCGGCTCGGGCGGTACCTCCGACGATTCGGGCGGTACCTCCGGCCGACTATCGGTCGAAAATTTTCAAAGTCCCACGGCTCCGGGCGGCACCTCCGAAACGTTTCCGAGCGATTTGCGTCTAAGCGATGAGCGATACGGTGAAATGCTTCGAACGAATGTTTCATGATTTTCGACGGACTATACGACCCCGTTATCAGATTTACGGTAAATGACGCATTTCTCGAAATTTCCGTTTCCGACGCATATTTTTTCATCATTTCGCAAAATCTGTACGCACATTCACAGAGCACGTTAAAAACCACGAAACATTCGTTCGGAACGGTTAATCGTATCTATCACCGTTTCGGTACAAAAAGCGACAAACCGGCTCGGGCGGTACCTCCGACGATTCGGGCGGTACCTCCGGCCGACTATCGGTCGAAAATTTTCAAAGTCCCACGGCTCCGGGCGGCACCTCCGAAACGTTTCCGAGCGATTTGCGTCTAAGCGATGAGCGATACGGTGAAATGCTTCGAACGAATGTTTCATGATTTTCGACGGGCTATACGACCCCGTTATCAGATTTACGGTAAATGACGCATTTCTCGAAATTTCCGTTTCCGACGCATATTTTTTCATCATTTCGCAAAATCTGTACGCACATTCACAGAGCACGTTAAAAACCACGAAACATTCGTTCGGAACGGTTAATCGTATCTATCACCGTTTCGGTACAAAAAGCGACAAACCGGCTCGGGCGGTACCTCCGACGATTCGGGCGGTACCTCCGGCCGACTATCGGTCGAAAATTTTCAAAGTCCCACGGCTCCGGGCGGCACCTCCGAAACGTTTCCGAGCGATTTGCGTCTAAGCGATGAGCGATACGGTGAAATGCTTCGAACGAATGTTTCATGATTTTCGACGGGCTATACGACCCCGTTATCAGATTTACGGTAAATGACGCATTTCTCGAAATTTCCGTTTCCGACGCATATTTTTTCATCATTTCGCAAAATCTGTACGCACATTCACAGAGCACGTTAAAAACCACGAAACATTCGTTCGGAACGGTTAATCGTATCTATCACCGTTTCGGTACAAAAAGCGACAAACCGGCTCGGGCGGTACCTCCGACGATTCGGGCGGTACCTCCGGCCGACTATCGGTCGAAAATTTTCAAAGTCCCACGGCTCCGGGCGGCACCTCCGAAACGTTTCCGAGCGATTTGCGTCTAAGCGATGAGCGATACGGTGAAATGCTTCGAACGAATGTTTCATGATTTTCGACGGGCTATACGACCCCGTTATCAGATTTACGGTAAATGACGCATTTCTCGAAATTTCCGTTTCCGACGCATATTTTTTCATCATTTCGCAAAATCTGTACGCACATTCACAGAGCACGTTAAAAACCACGAAACATTCGTTCGGAACGGTTAATCGTATCTATCACCGTTTCGGTACAAAAAGCGACAAACCGGCTCGGGCGGTACCTCCGACGATTCGGGCGGTACCTCCGGCCGACTATCGGTCGAAAATTTTCAAAGTCCCACGGCTCCGGGCGGCACCTCCGAAACGTTTCCGAGCGATTTGCGTCTAAGCGATGAGCGATACGGTGAAATGCTTCGAACGAATGTTTCATGATTTTCGACGGACTATACGACCCCGTTATCAGATTTACGGTAAATGACGCATTTCTCGAAATTTCCGTTTCCGACGCATATTTTTTCATCATTTCGCAAAATCTGTACGCACATTCACAGAGCACGTTAAAAACCACGAAACATTCGTTCGGAACGGTTAATCGTATCTATCACCGTTTCGGTACAAAAAGCGACAAACCGGCTCGGGCGGTACCTCCGACGATTCGGGCGGTACCTCCGGCCGACTATCGGTCGAAAATTTTCAAAGTCCCACGGCTCCGGGCGGCACCTCCGAAACGTTTCCGAGCGATTTGCGTCTAAGCGATGAGCGATACGGTGAAATGCTTCGAACGAATGTTTCATGATTTTCGACGGGCTATACGACCCCGTTATCAGATTTACGGTAAATGACGCATTTCTCGAAATTTCCGTTTCCGACGCATATTTTTTCATCATTTCGCAAAATCTGTACGCACATTCACAGAGCACGTTAAAAACCACGAAACATTCGTTCGGAACGGTTAATCGTATCTATCACCGTTTCGGTACAAAAAGCGACAAACCGGCTCGGGCGGTACCTCCGACGATTCGGGCGGTACCTCCGGCCGACTATCGGTCGAAAATTTTCAAAGTCCCACGGCTCCGGGCGGCACCTCCGAAACGTTTCCGAGCGATTTGCGTCTAAGCGATGAGCGATACGGTGAAATGCTTCGAACGAATGTTTCATGATTTTCGACGGGCTATACGACCCCGTTATCAGATTTACGGTAAATGACGCATTTCTCGAAATTTCCGTTTCCGACGCATATTTTTTCATCATTTCGCAAAATCTGTACGCACATTCACAGAGCACGTTAAAAACCACGAAACATTCGTTCGGAACGGTTAATCGTATCTATCACCGTTTCGGTACAAAAAGCGACAAACCGGCTCGGGCGGTACCTCCGACGATTCGGGCGGTACCTCCGGCCGACTATCGGTCGAAAATTTTCAAAGTCCCACGGCTCCGGGCGGCACCTCCGAAACGTTTCCGAGCGATTTGCGTCTAAGCGATGAGCGATACGGTGAAATGCTTCGAACGAATGTTTCATGATTTTCGACGGACTATACGACCCCGTTATCAGATTTACGGTAAATGACGCATTTCTCGAAATTTCCGTTTCCGACGCATATTTTTTCATCATTTCGCAAAATCTGTACGCACATTCACAGAGCACGTTAAAAACCACGAAACATTCGTTCGGAACGGTTAATCGTATCTATCACCGTTTCGGTACAAAAAGCGACAAACCGGCTCGGGCGGTACCTCCGACGATTCGGGCGGTACCTCCGGCCGACTATCGGTCGAAAATTTTCAAAGTCCCACGGCTCCGGGCGGCACCTCCGAAACGTTTCCGAGCGATTTGCGTCTAAGCGATGAGCGATACGGTGAAATGCTTCGAACGAATGTTTCATGATTTTCGACGGGCTATACGACCCCGTTATCAGATTTACGGTAAATGACGCATTTCTCGAAATTTCCGTTTCCGACGCATATTTTTTCATCATTTCGCAAAATCTGTACGCACATTCACAGAGCACGTTAAAAACCACGAAACATTCGTTCGGAACGGTTAATCGTATCTATCACCGTTTCGGTACAAAAAGCGACAAACCGGCTCGGGCGGTACCTCCGACGATTCGGGCGGTACCTCCGGCCGACTATCGGTCGAAAATTTTCAAAGTCCCACGGCTCCGGGCGGCACCTCCGAAACGTTTCCGAGCGATTTGCGTCTAAGCGATGAGCGATACGGTGAAATGCTTCGAACGAATGTTTCATGATTTTCGACGGGCTATACGACCCCGTTATCAGATTTACGGTAAATGACGCATTTCTCGAAATTTCCGTTTCCGACGCATATTTTTTCATCATTTCGCAAAATCTGTACGCACATTCACAGAGCACGTTAAAAACCACGAAACATTCGTTCGGAACGGTTAATCGTATCTATCACCGTTTCGGTACAAAAAGCGACAAACCGGCTCGGGCGGTACCTCCGACGATTCGGGCGGTACCTCCGGCCGACTATCGGTCGAAAATTTTCAAAGTCCCACGGCTCCGGGCGGCACCTCCGAAACGTTTCCGAGCGATTTGCGTCTAAGCGATGAGCGATACGGTGAAATGCTTCGAACGAATGTTTCATGATTTTCGACGGGCTATACGACCCCGTTATCAGATTTACGGTAAATGACGCATTTCTCGAAATTTCCGTTTCCGACGCATATTTTTTCATCATTTCGCAAAATCTGTACGCACATTCACAGAGCACGTTAAAAACCACGAAACATTCGTTCGGAACGGTTAATCGTATCTATCACCGTTTCGGTACAAAAAGCGACAAACCGGCTCGGGCGGTACCTCCGACGATTCGGGCGGTACCTCCGGCCGACTATCGGTCGAAAATTTTCAAAGTCCCACGGCTCCGGGCGGCACCTCCGAAACGTTTCCGAGCGATTTGCGTCTAAGCGATGAGCGATACGGTGAAATGCTTCGAACGAATGTTTCATGATTTTCGACGGGCTATACGACCCCGTTATCAGATTTACGGTAAATGACGCATTTCTCGAAATTTCCGTTTCCGACGCATATTTTTTCATCATTTCGCAAAATCTGTACGCACATTCACAGAGCACGTTAAAAACCACGAAACATTCGTTCGGAACGGTTAATCGTATCTATCACCGTTTCGGTACAAAAAGCGACAAGCCGGCTCGGGCGGTACCTCCGACGATTCGGGCGGTACCTCCGGCCGACTATCGGTCGAAAATTTTCAAAGTCCCACGGCTCCGGGCGGCACCTCCGAAACGTTTCCGAGCGATTTGCGTCTAAGCGATGAGCGATACGGTGAAATGCTTCGAACGAATGTTTCATGATTTTCGACGGGCTATACGACCCCGTTATCAGATTTACGGTAAATGACGCATTTCTCGAAATTTCCGTTTCCGACGCATATTTTTTCATCATTTCGCAAAATCTGTACGCACATTCACAGAGCACGTTAAAAACCACGAAACATTCGTTCGGAACGGTTAATCGTATCTATCACCGTTTCGGTACAAAAAGCGACAAACCGGCTCGGGCGGTACCTCCGACGATTCGGGCGGTACCTCCGGCCGACTATCGGTCGAAAATTTTCAAAGTCCCACGGCTCCGGGCGGCACCTCCGAAACGTTTCCGAGCGATTTGCGTCTAAGCGATGAGCGATACGGTGAAATGCTTCGAACGAATGTTTCATGATTTTCGACGGGCTATACGACCCCGTTATCAGATTTACGGTAAATGACGCATTTCTCGAAATTTCCGTTTCCGACGCATATTTTTTCATCATTTCGCAAAATCTGTACGCACATTCACAGAGCACGTTAAAAACCACGAAACATTCGTTCGGAACGGTTAATCGTATCTATCACCGTTTCGGTACAAAAAGCGACAAACCGGCTCGGGCGGTACCTCCGACGATTCGGGCGGTACCTCCGGCCGACTATCGGTCGAAAATTTTCAAAGTCCCACGGCTCCGGGCGGCACCTCCGAAACGTTTCCGAGCGATTTGCGTCTAAGCGATGAGCGATACGGTGAAATGCTTCGAACGAATGTTTCATGATTTTCGACGGGCTATACGACCCCGTTATCAGATTTACGGTAAATGACGCATTTCTCGAAATTTCCGTTTCCGACGCATATTTTTTCATCATTTCGCAAAATCTGTACGCACATTCACAGAGCACGTTAAAAACCACGAAACATTCGTTCGGAACGGTTAATCGTAACTATCACCGTTTCGGTACAAAAAGCGACAAACCGGCTCGGGCGGTACCTCCGACGATTCGGGCGGTACCTCCGGCCGACTATCGGTCGAAAATTTTCAAAGTCCCACGGCTCCGGGCGGCACCTCCGAAACGTTTCCGAGCGATTTGCGTCTAAGCGATGAGCGATACGGTGAAATGCTTCGAACGAATGTTTCATGATTTTCGACGGGCTATACGACCCCGTTATCAGATTTACGGTAAATGACGCATTTCTCGAAATTTCCGTTTCCGACGCATATTTTTTCATCATTTCGCAAAATCTGTACGCACATTCACAGAGCACGTTAAAAACCACGAAACATTCGTTCGGAACGGTTAATCGTATCTATCACCGTTTCGGTACAAAAAGCGACAAACCGGCTCGGGCGGTACCTCCGACGATTCGGGCGGTACCTCCGGCCGACTATCGGTCGAAAATTTTCAAAGTCCCACGGCTCCGGGCGGCACCTCCGAAACGTTTCCGAGCGATTTGCGTCTAAGCGATGAGCGATACGGTGAAATGCTTCGAACGAATGTTTCATGATTTTCGACGGGCTATACGACCACGTTATCAGATTTACGGTAAATGACGCATTTCTCGAAATTTCCGTTTCCGACGCATATTTTTTCATCATTTCGCTAAATCTGTACGCACATTCACAGAGCACGTTAAAAACCACGAAACATTCGTTCGGAACGGTTAATCGTATCTATCACCGTTTCGGTACAAAAAGCGACAAACCGGCTCGGGCGGTACCTCCGACGATTCGGGCGGTACCTCCGGCCGACTATCGGTCGAAAATTTTCAAAGTCCCACGGCTCCGGGCGGCACCTCCGAAACGTTTCCGAGCGATTTGCGTCTAAGCGATGAGCGATACGGTGAAATGCTTCGAACGAATGTTTCATGATTTTCGACGGGCTATACGACCCCGTTATCAGATTTACGGTAAATGACGCATTTCTCGAAATTTCCGTTTCCGACGCATATTTTTTCATCATTTCGCTAAATCTGTACGCACATTCACAGAGCACGTTAAAAACCACGAAACATTCGTTCGGAACGGTTAATCGTATCTATCACCGTTTCGGTACAAAAAGCGACAAACCGGCTCGGGCGGTACCTCCGACGATTCGGGCGGTACCTCCGGCCGACTATCGGTCGAAAATTTTCAAAGTCCCACGGCTCCGGGCGGCACCTCCGAAACGTTTCCGAGCGATTTGCGTCTAAGCGATGAGCGATACGGTGAAATGCTTCGAACGAATGTTTCATGATTTTCGACGGGCTATACGACCCCGTTATCAGATTTACGGTAAATGACGCATTTCTCGAAATTTCCGTTTCCGACGCATATTTTTTCATCATTTCGCAAAATCTGTACGCACATTCACAGAGCACGTTAAAAACCACGAAACATTCGTTCGGAACGGTTAATCGTATCTATCACCGTTTCGGTACAAAAAGCGACAAACCGGCTCGGGCGGTACCTCCGACGATTCGGGCGGTACCTCCGGCCGACTATCGGTCGAAAATTTTCAAAGTCCCACGGCTCCGGGCGGCACCTCCGAAACGTTTCCGAGCGATTTGCGTCTAAGCGATGAGCGATACGGTGAAATGCTTCGAACGAATGTTTCATGATTTTCGACGGGCTATACGACCCCGTTATCAGATTTACGGTAAATGACGCATTTCTCGAAATTTCCGTTTCCGACGCATATTTTTTCATCATTTCGCTAAATCTGTACGCACATTCACAGAGCACGTTAAAAACCACGAAACATTCGTTCGGAACGGTTAATCGTATCTATCACCGTTTCGGTACAAAAAGCGACAAACCGGCTCGGGCGGTACCTCCGACGATTCGGGCGGTACCTCCGGCCGACTATCGGTCGAAAATTTTCAAAGTCCCACGGCTCCGGGCGGCACCTCCGAAACGTTTCCGAGCGATTTGCGTCTAAGCGATGAGCGATACGGTGAAATGCTTCGAACGAATGTTTCATGATTTTCGACGGGCTATACGACCCCGTTATCAGATTTACGGTAAATGACGCATTTCTCGAAATTTCCGTTTCCGACGCATATTTTTTCATCATTTCGCAAAATCTGTACGCACATTCACAGAGCACGTTAAAAACCACGAAACATTCGTTCGGAACGGTTAATCGTATCTATCACCGTTTCGGTACAAAAAGCGACAAACCGGCTCGGGCGGTACCTCCGACGATTCGGGCGGTACCTCCGGCCGACTATCGGTCGAAAATTTTCAAAGTCCCACGGCTCCGGGCGGCACCTCCGAAACGTTTCCGAGCGATTTGCGTCTAAGCGATGAGCGATACGGTGAAATGCTTCGAACGAATGTTTCATGATTTTCGACGGGCTATACGACCCCGTTATCAGATTTACGGTAAATGACGCATTTCTCGAAATTTCCGTTTCCGACGCATATTTTTTCATCATTTCGCTAAATCTGTACGCACATTCACAGAGCACGTTAAAAACCACGAAACATTCGTTCGGAACGGTTAATCGTATCTATCACCGTTTCGGTACAAAAAGCGACAAACCGGCTCGGGCGGTACCTCCGACGATTCGGGCGGTACCTCCGGCCGACTATCGGTCGAAAATTTTCAAAGTCCCACGGCTCCGGGCGGCACCTCCGAAACGTTTCCGAGCGATTTGCGTCTAAGCGATGAGCGATACGGTGAAATGCTTCGAACGAATGTTTCATGATTTTCGACGGGCTATACGACCCCGTTATCAGATTTACGGTAAATGACGCATTTCTCGAAATTTCCGTTTCCGACGCATATTTTTTCATCATTTCGCTAAATCTGTACGCACATTCACAGAGCACGTTAAAAACCACGAAACATTCGTTCGGAACGGTTAATCGTATCTATCACCGTTTCGGTACAAAAAGCGACAAACCGGCTCGGGCGGTACCTCCGACGATTCGGGCGGTACCTCCGGCCGACTATCGGTCGAAAATTTTCAAAGTCCCACGGCTCCGGGCGGCACCTCCGAAACGTTTCCGAGCGATTTGCGTCTAAGCGATGAGCGATACGGTGAAATGCTTCGAACGAATGTTTCATGATTTTCGACGGGCTATACGACCCCGTTATCAGATTTACGGTAAATGACGCATTTCTCGAAATTTCCGTTTCCGACGCATATTTTTTCATCATTTCGCAAAATCTGTACGCACATTCACAGAGCACGTTAAAAACCACGAAACATTCGTTCGGAACGGTTAATCGTATCTATCACCGTTTCGGTACAAAAAGCGACAAACCGGCTCGGGCGGTACCTCCGACGATTCGGGCGGTACCTCCGGCCGACTATCGGTCGAAAATTTTCAAAGTCCCACGGCTCCGGGCGGCACCTCCGAAACGTTTCCGAGCGATTTGCGTCTAAGCGATGAGCGATACGGTGAAATGCTTCGAACGAATGTTTCATGATTTTCGACGGGCTATACGACCCCGTTATCAGATTTACGGTAAATGACGCATTTCTCGAAATTTCCGTTTCCGACGCATATTTTTTCATCATTTCGCTAAATCTGTACGCACATTCACAGAGCACGTTAAAAACCACGAAACATTCGTTCGGAACGGTTAATCGTATCTATCACCGTTTCGGTACAAAAAGCGACAAACCGGCTCGGGCGGTATCTCCGACGATTCGGGCGGTACCTCCGGCCGACTATCGGTCGAAAATTTTCAATGTCCCACGGCTCCGGGCGGCACCTCCGAAACGTTTCCGAGCGATTTGCGTCTAAGCGATGAGCGATACGGTGAAATGCTTCGAACGAATGTTTCATGATTTTCGACGGGCTATACGACCCCGTTATCAGATTTACGGTAAATGACGCATTTCTCGAAATTTCCGTTTCCGACGCATATTTTTTCATCATTTCGCAAAATCTGTACGCACATTCACAGAGCACGTTAAAAACCACGAAACATTCGTTCGGAACGGTTAATCGTATCTATCACCGTTTCGGTACAAAAAGCGACAAACCGGCTCGGGCGGTACCTCCGACGATTCGGGCGGTACCTCCGGCCGACTATCGGTCGAAAATTTTCAAAGTCCCACGGCTCCGGGCGGCACCTCCGAAACGTTTCCGAGCGATTTGCGTCTAAGCGATGAGCGATACGGTGAAATGCTTCGAACGAATGTTTCATGATTTTCGACGGGCTATACGACCCCGTTATCAGATTTACGGTAAATGACGCATTTCTCGAAATTTCCGTTTCCGACGCATATTTTTTCATCATTTCGCAAAATCTGTACGCACATTCACAGAGCACGTTAAAAACCACGAAACATTCGTTCGGAACGGTTAATCGTATCTATCACCGTTTCGGTACAAAAAGCGACAAACCGGCTCGGGCGGTACCTCCGACGATTCGGGCGGTACCTCCGGCCGACTATCGGTCGAAAATTTTCAAAGTCCCACGGCTCCGGGCGGCACCTCCGAAACGTTTCCGAGCGATTTGCGTCTAAGCGATGAGCGATACGGTGAAATGCTTCGAACGAATGTTTCATGATTTTCGACGGGCTATACGACCCCGTTATCAGATTTACGGTAAATGACGCATTTCTCGAAATTTCCGTTTCCGACGCATATTTTTTCATCATTTCGCAAAATCTGTACGCACATTCACAGAGCACGTTAAAAACCACGAAACATTCGTTCGGAACGGTTAATCGTATCTATCACCGTTTCGGTACAAAAAGCGACAAACCGGCTCGGGCGGTACCTCCGACGATTCGGGCGGTACCTCCGGCCGACTATCGGTCGAAAATTTTCAAAGTCCCACGGCTCCGGGCGGCACCTCCGAAACGTTTCCGAGCGATTTGCGTCTAAGCGATGAGCGATACGGTGAAATGCTTCGAACGAATGTTTCATGATTTTCGACGGGCTATACGACCCCGTTATCAGATTTACGGTAAATGACGCATTTCTCGAAATTTCCGTTTCCGACGCATATTTTTTCATCATTTCGCTAAATCTGTACGCACATTCACAGAGCACGTTAAAAACCACGAAACATTCGTTCGGAACGGTTAATCGTATCTATCACCGTTTCGGTACAAAAAGCGACAAACCGGCTCGGGCGGTACCTCCGACGATTCGGGCGGTACCTCCGGCCGACTATCGGTCGAAAATTTTCAAAGTCCCACGGCTCCGGGCGGCACCTCCGAAACGTTTCCGAGCGATTTGCGTCTAAGCGATGAGCGATACGGTGAAATGCTTCGAACGAATGTTTCATGATTTTCGACGGGCTATACGACCCCGTTATCAGATTTACGGTAAATGACGCATTTCTCGAAATTTCCGTTTCCGACGCATATTTTTTCATCATTTCGCTAAATCTGTACGCACATTCACAGAGCACGTTAAAAACCACGAAACATTCGTTCGGAACGGTTAATCGTATCTATCACCGTTTCGGTACAAAAAGCGACAAACCGGCTCGGGCGGTACCTCCGACGATTCGGGCGGTACCTCCGGCCGACTATCGGTCGAAAATTTTCAAAGTCCCACGGCTCCGGGCGGCACCTCCGAAACGTTTCCGAGCGATTTGCGTCTAAGCGATGAGCGATACGGTGAAATGCTTCGAACGAATGTTTCATGATTTTCGACGGGCTATACGACCCCGTTATCAGATTTACGGTAAATGACGCATTTCTCGAAATTTCCGTTTCCGACGCATATTTTTTCATCATTTCGCAAAATCTGTACGCACATTCACAGAGCACGTTAAAAACCACGAAACATTCGTTCGGAACGGTTAATCGTATCTATCACCGTTTCGGTACAAAAAGCGACAAACCGGCTCGGGCGGTACCTCCGACGATTCGAGCGGTACCTCCGGCCGACTATCGGTCGAAAATTTTCAAAGTCCCACGGCTCCGGGCGGCACCTCCGAAACGTTTCCGAGCCATTTGCGTCTAAGCGATGAGCGATACGGTGAAATGCTTCGAACGAATGTTTCATGATTTTCGACGGGCTATACGACCCCGTTATCAGATTTACGGTAAATGACGCATTTCTCGAAATTTCCGTTTCCGACGCATATTTTTTCATCATTTCGCTAAATCTGTACGCACATTCACAGAGCACGTTAAAAACCACGAAACATTCGTTCGGAACGGTTAATCGTATCTATCACCGTTTCGGTACAAAAAGCGACAAACCGGCTCGGGCGGTACCTCCGACGATTCGGGCGGTACCTCCGGCCGACTATCGGTCGAAAATTTTCAAAGTCCCACGGCTCCGGGCGGCACCTCCGAAACGTTTCCGAGCGATTTGCGTCTAAGCGATGAGCGATACGGTGAAATGCTTCGAACGAATGTTTCATGATTTTCGACGGGCTATACGACCCCGTTATCAGATTTACGGTAAATGACGCATTTCTCGAAATTTCCGTTTCCGACGCATATTTTTTCATCATTTCGCTAAATCTGTACGCACATTCACAGAGCACGTTAAAAACCACGAAACATTCGTTCGGAACGGTTAATCGTATCTATCACCGTTTCGGTACAAAAAGCGACAAACCGGCTCGGGCGGTACCTCCGACGATTCGGGCGGTACCTCCGGCCGACTATCGGTCGAAAATTTTCAAAGTCCCACGGCTCCGGGCGGCACCTCCGAAACGTTTCCGAGCGATTTGCGTCTAAGCGATGAGCGATACGGTGAAATGCTTCGAACGAATGTTTCATGATTTTCGACGGGCTATACGACCCCGTTATCAGATTTACGGTAAATGACGCATTTCTCGAAATTTCCGTTTCCGACGCATATTTTTTCATCATTTCGCAAAATCTGTACGCACATTCACAGAGCACGTTAAAAACCACGAAACATTCGTTCGGAACGGTTAATCGTATCTATCACCGTTTCGGTACAAAAAGCGACAAACCGGCTCGGGCGGTACCTCCGACGATTCGGGCGGTACCTCCGGCCGACTATCGGTCGAAAATTTTCAAAGTCCCACGGCTCCGGGCGGCACCTCCGAAACGTTTCCGAGCGATTTGCGTCTAAGCGATGAGCGATACGGTGAAATGCTTCGAACGAATGTTTCATGATTTTCGACGGGCTATACGACCCCGTTATCAGATTTACGGTAAATGACGCATTTCTCGAAATTTCCGTTTCCGACGCATATTTTTTCATCATTTCGCTAAATCTGTACGCACATTCACAGAGCACGTTAAAAACCACGAAACATTCGTTCGGAACGGTTAATCGTATCTATCACCGTTTCGGTACAAAAAGCGACAAACCGGCTCGGGCGGTACCTCCGACGATTCGGGCGGTACCTCCGGCCGACTATCGGTCGAAAATTTTCAAAGTCCCACGGCTCCGGGCGGCACCTCCGAAACGTTTCCGAGCGATTTGCGTCTAAGCGATGAGCGATACGGTGAAATGCTTCGAACGAATGTTTCATGATTTTCGACGGGCTATACGACCCCGTTATCAGATTTACGGTAAATGACGCATTTCTCGAAATTTCCGTTTCCGACGCATATTTTTTCATCATTTCGCAAAATCTGTACGCACATTCACAGAGCACGTTAAAAACCACGAAACATTCGTTCGGAACGGTTAATCGTATCTATCACCGTTTCGGTACAAAAAGCGACAAACCGGCTCGGGCGGTACCTCCGACGATTCGGGCGGTACCTCCGGCCGACTATCGGTCGAAAATTTTCAAAGTCCCACGGCTCCGGGCGGCACCTCCGAAACGTTTCCGAGCGATTTGCGTCTAAGCGATGAGCGATACGGTGAAATGCTTCGAACGAATGTTTCATGATTTTCGACGGGCTATACGACCCCGTTATCAGATTTACGGTAAATGACGCATTTCTCGAAATTTCCGTTTCCGACGCATATTTTTTCATCATTTCGCAAAATCTGTACGCACATTCACAGAGCACGTTAAAAACCACGAAACATTCGTTCGGAACGGTTAATCGTATCTATCACCGTTTCGGTACAAAAAGCGACAAACCGGCTCGGGCGGTACCTCCGACGATTCGGGCGGTACCTCCGGCCGACTATCGGTCGAAAATTTTCAAAGTCCCACGGCTCCGGGCGGCACCTCCGAAACGTTTCCGAGCGATTTGCGTCTAAGCGATGAGCGATACGGTGAAATGCTTCGAACGAATGTTTCATGATTTTCGACGGGCTATACGACCCCGTTATCAGATTTACGGTAAATGACGCATTTCTCGAAATTTCCGTTTCCGACGCATATTTTTTCATCATTTCGCAAAATCTGTACGCACATTCACAGAGCACGTTAAAAACCACGAAACATTCGTTCGGAACGGTTAATCGTATCTATCACCGTTTCGGTACAAAAAGCGACAAACCGGCTCGGGCGGTACCTCCGACGATTCGGGCGGTACCTCCGGCCGACTATCGGTCGAAAATTTTCAAAGTCCCACGGCTCCGGGCGGCACCTCCGAAACGTTTCCGAGCGATTTGCGTCTAAGCGATGAGCGATACGGTGAAATGCTTCGAACGAATGTTTCATGATTTTCGACGGGCTATACGACCCCGTTATCAGATTTACGGTAAATGACGCATTTCTCGAAATTTCCGTTTCCGACGCATATTTTTTCATCATTTCGCTAAATCTGTACGCACATTCACAGAGCACGTTAAAAACCACGAAACATTCGTTCGGAACGGTTAATCGTATCTATCACCGTTTCGGTACAAAAAGCGACAAACCGGCTCGGGCGGTACCTCCGACGATTCGGGCGGTACCTCCGGCCGACTATCGGTCGAAAATTTTCAAAGTCCCACGGCTCCGGGCGGCACCTCCGAAACGTTTCCGAGCGATTTGCGTCTAAGCGATGAGCGATACGGTGAAATGCTTCGAACGAATGTTTCATGATTTTCGACGGGCTATACGACCCCGTTATCAGATTTACGGTAAATGACGCATTTCTCGAAATTTCCGTTTCCGACGCATATTTTTTCATCATTTCGCAAAATCTGTACGCACATTCACAGAGCACGTTAAAAACCACGAAACATTCGTTCGGAACGGTTAATCGTATCTATCACCGTTTCGGTACAAAAAGCGACAAACCGGCTCGGGCGGTACCTCCGACGATTCGGGCGGTACCTCCGGCCGACTATCGGTCGAAAATTTTCAAAGTCCCACGGCTCCGGGCGGCACCTCCGAAACGTTTCCGAGCGATTTGCGTCTAAGCGATGAGCGATACGGTGAAATGCTTCGAACGAATGTTTCATGATTTTCGACGGGCTATACGACCCCGTTATCAGATTTACGGTAAATGACGCATTTCTCGAAATTTCCGTTTCCGACGCATATTTTTTCATCATTTCGCAAAATCTGTACGCACATTCACAGAGCACGTTAAAAACCACGAAACATTCGTTCGGAACGGTTAATCGTATCTATCACCGTTTCGGTACAAAAAGCGACAAACCGGCTCGGGCGGTACCTCCGACGATTCGGGCGGTACCTCCGGCCGACTATCGGTCGAAAATTTTCAAAGTCCCACGGCTCCGGGCGGCACCTCCGAAACGTTTCCGAGCGATTTGCGTCTAAGCGATGAGCGATACGGTGAAATGCTTCGAACGAATGTTTCATGATTTTCGACGGGCTATACGACCCCGTTATCAGATTTACGGTAAATGACGCATTTCTCGAAATTTCCGTTTCCGACGCATATTTTTTCATCATTTCGCAAAATCTGTACGCACATTCACAGAGCACGTTAAAAACCACGAAACATTCGTTCGGAACGGTTAATCGTATCTATCACCGTTTCGGTACAAAAAGCGACAAACCGGCTCGGGCGGTACCTCCGACGATTCGGGCGGTACCTCCGGCCGACTATCGGTCGAAAATTTTCAAAGTCCCACGGCTCCGGGCGGCACCTCCGAAACGTTTCCGAGCGATTTGCGTCTAAGCGATGAGCGATACGGTGAAATGCTTCGAACGAATGTTTCATGATTTTCGACGGGCTATACGACCCCGTTATCAGATTTACGGTAAATGACGCATTTCTCGAAATTTCCGTTTCCGACGCATATTTTTTCATCATTTCGCTAAATCTGTACGCACATTCACAGAGCACGTTAAAAACCACGAAACATTCGTTCGGAACGGTTAATCGTATCTATCACCGTTTCGGTACAAAAAGCGACAAACCGGCTCGGGCGGTACCTCCGACGATTCGGGCGGTACCTCCGGCCGACTATCGGTCGAAAATTTTCAAAGTCCCACGGCTCCGGGCGGCACCTCCGAAACGTTTCCGAGCGATTTGCGTCTAAGCGATGAGCGATACGGTGAAATGCTTCGAACGAATGTTTCATGATTTTCGACGGGCTATACGACCCCGTTATCAGATTTACGGTAAATGACGCATTTCTCGAAATTTCCGTTTCCGACGCATATTTTTTCATCATTTCGCAAAATCTGTACGCACATTCACAGAGCACGTTAAAAACCACGAAACATTCGTTCGGAACGGTTAATCGTATCTATCACCGTTTCGGTACAAAAAGCGACAAACCGGCTCGGGCGGTACCTCCGACGATTCGGGCGGTACCTCCGGCCGACTATCGGTCGAAAATTTTCAGTCCCACGGCTCCGGGCGGCACCTCCGAAACGTTTCCGAGCGATTTGCGTCTAAGCGATGAGCGATACGGTGAAATGCTTCGAACGAATGTTTCATGATTTTCGACGGGCTATACGACCCCGTTATCAGATTTACGGTAAATGACGCATTTCTCGAAATTTCCGTTTCCGACGCATATTTTTTCATCATTTCGCAAAATCTGTACGCACATTCACAGAGCACGTTAAAAACCACGAAACATTCGTTCGGAACGGTTAATCGTATCTATCACCGTTTCGGTACAAAAAGCGACAAACCGGCTCGGGCGGTACCTCCGACGATTCGGGCGGTACCTCCGGCCGACTATCGGTCGAAAATTTTCAAAGTCCCACGGCTCCGGGCGGCACCTCCGAAACGTTTCCGAGCGATTTGCGTCTAAGCGATGAGCGATACGGTGAAATGCTTCGAACGAATGTTTCATGATTTTCGACGGGCTATACGACCCCGTTATCAGATTTACGGTAAATGACGCATTTCTCGAAATTTCCGTTTCCGACGCATATTTTTTCATCATTTCGCAAAATCTGTACGCACATTCACAGAGCACGTTAAAAACCACGAAACATTCGTTCGGAACGGTTAATCGTATCTATCACCGTTTCGGTACAAAAAGCGACAAACCGGCTCGGGCGGTACCTCCGACGATTCGGGCGGTACCTCCGGCCGACTATCGGTCGAAAATTTTCAAAGTCCCACGGCTCCGGGCGGCACCTCCGAAACGTTTCCGAGCGATTTGCGTCTAAGCGATGAGCGATACGGTGAAATGCTTCGAACGAATGTTTCATGATTTTCGACGGGCTATACGACCCCGTTATCAGATTTACGGTAAATGACGCATTTCTCGAAATTTCCGTTTCCGACGCATATTTTTTCATCATTTCGCTAAATCTGTACGCACATTCACAGAGCACGTTAAAAACCACGAAACATTCGTTCGGAACGGTTAATCGTATCTATCACCGTTTCGGTACAAAAAGCGACAAACCGGCTCGGGCGGTACCTCCGACGATTCGGGCGGTACCTCCGGCCGACTATCGGTCGAAAATTTTCAAAGTCCCACGGCTCCGGGCGGCACCTCCGAAACGTTTCCGAGCGATTTGCGTCTAAGCGATGAGCGATACGGTGAAATGCTTCGAACGAATGTTTCATGATTTTCGACGGGCTATACGACCCCGTTATCAGATTTACGGTAAATGACGCATTTCTCGAAATTTCCGTTTCCGACGCATATTTTTTCATCATTTCGCAAAATCTGTACGCACATTCACAGAGCACGTTAAAAACCACGAAACATTCGTTCGGAACGGTTAATCGTATCTATCACCGTTTCGGTACAAAAAGCGACAAACCGGCTCGGGCGGTACCTCCGACGATTCGAGCGGTACCTCCGGCCGACTATCGGTCGAAAATTTTCAAAGTCCCACGGCTCCGGGCGGCACCTCCGAAACGTTTCCGAGCCATTTGCGTCTAAGCGATGAGCGATACGGTGAAATGCTTCGAACGAATGTTTCATGATTTTCGACGGGCTATACGACCCCGTTATCAGATTTACGGTAAATGACGCATTTCTCGAAATTTCCGTTTCCGACGCATATTTTTTCATCATTTCGCTAAATCTGTACGCACATTCACAGAGCACGTTAAAAACCACGAAACATTCGTTCGGAACGGTTAATCGTATCTATCACCGTTTCGGTACAAAAAGCGACAAACCGGCTCGGGCGGTACCTCCGACGATTCGGGCGGTACCTCCGGCCGACTATCGGTCGAAAATTTTCAAAGTCCCACGGCTCCGGGCGGCACCTCCGAAACGTTTCCGAGCGATTTGCGTCTAAGCGATGAGCGATACGGTGAAATGCTTCGAACGAATGTTTCATGATTTTCGACGGGCTATACGACCCCGTTATCAGATTTACGGTAAATGACGCATTTCTCGAAATTTCCGTTTCCGACGCATATTTTTTCATCATTTCGCTAAATCTGTACGCACATTCACAGAGCACGTTAAAAACCACGAAACATTCGTTCGGAACGGTTAATCGTATCTATCACCGTTTCGGTACAAAAAGCGACAAACCGGCTCGGGCGGTACCTCCGACGATTCGGGCGGTACCTCCGGCCGACTATCGGTCGAAAATTTTCAAAGTCCCACGGCTCCGGGCGGCACCTCCGAAACGTTTCCGAGCGATTTGCGTCTAAGCGATGAGCGATACGGTGAAATGCTTCGAACGAATGTTTCATGATTTTCGACGGGCTATACGACCCCGTTATCAGATTTACGGTAAATGACGCATTTCTCGAAATTTCCGTTTCCGACGCATATTTTTTCATCATTTCGCAAAATCTGTACGCACATTCACAGAGCACGTTAAAAACCACGAAACATTCGTTCGGAACGGTTAATCGTATCTATCACCGTTTCGGTACAAAAAGCGACAAACCGGCTCGGGCGGTACCTCCGACGATTCGGGCGGTACCTCCGGCCGACTATCGGTCGAAAATTTTCAAAGTCCCACGGCTCCGGGCGGCACCTCCGAAACGTTTCCGAGCGATTTGCGTCTAAGCGATGAGCGATACGGTGAAATGCTTCGAACGAATGTTTCATGATTTTCGACGGGCTATACGACCCCGTTATCAGATTTACGGTAAATGACGCATTTCTCGAAATTTCCGTTTCCGACGCATATTTTTTCATCATTTCGCTAAATCTGTACGCACATTCACAGAGCACGTTAAAAACCACGAAACATTCGTTCGGAACGGTTAATCGTATCTATCACCGTTTCGGTACAAAAAGCGACAAACCGGCTCGGGCGGTACCTCCGACGATTCGGGCGGTACCTCCGGCCGACTATCGGTCGAAAATTTTCAAAGTCCCACGGCTCCGGGCGGCACCTCCGAAACGTTTCCGAGCGATTTGCGTCTAAGCGATGAGCGATACGGTGAAATGCTTCGAACGAATGTTTCATGATTTTCGACGGGCTATACGACCCCGTTATCAGATTTACGGTAAATGACGCATTTCTCGAAATTTCCGTTTCCGACGCATATTTTTTCATCATTTCGCAAAATCTGTACGCACATTCACAGAGCACGTTAAAAACCACGAAACATTCGTTCGGAACGGTTAATCGTATCTATCACCGTTTCGGTACAAAAAGCGACAAACCGGCTCGGGCGGTACCTCCGACGATTCGGGCGGTACCTCCGGCCGACTATCGGTCGAAAATTTTCAAAGTCCCACGGCTCCGGGCGGCACCTCCGAAACGTTTCCGAGCGATTTGCGTCTAAGCGATGAGCGATACGGTGAAATGCTTCGAACGAATGTTTCATGATTTTCGACGGGCTATACGACCCCGTTATCAGATTTACGGTAAATGACGCATTTCTCGAAATTTCCGTTTCCGACGCATATTTTTTCATCATTTCGCAAAATCTGTACGCACATTCACAGAGCACGTTAAAAACCACGAAACATTCGTTCGGAACGGTTAATCGTATCTATCACCGTTTCGGTACAAAAAGCGACAAACCGGCTCGGGCGGTACCTCCGACGATTCGGGCGGTACCTCCGGCCGACTATCGGTCGAAAATTTTCAAAGTCCCACGGCTCCGGGCGGCACCTCCGAAACGTTTCCGAGCGATTTGCGTCTAAGCGATGAGCGATACGGTGAAATGCTTCGAACGAATGTTTCATGATTTTCGACGGGCTATACGACCCCGTTATCAGATTTACGGTAAATGACGCATTTCTCGAAATTTCCGTTTCCGACGCATATTTTTTCATCATTTCGCAAAATCTGTACGCACATTCACAGAGCACGTTAAAAACCACGAAACATTCGTTCGGAACGGTTAATCGTATCTATCACCGTTTCGGTACAAAAAGCGACAAACCGGCTCGGGCGGTACCTCCGACGATTCGGGCGGTACCTCCGGCCGACTATCGGTCGAAAATTTTCAAAGTCCCACGGCTCCGGGCGGCACCTCCGAAACGTTTCCGAGCGATTTGCGTCTAAGCGATGAGCGATACGGTGAAATGCTTCGAACGAATGTTTCATGATTTTCGACGGGCTATACGACCCCGTTATCAGATTTACGGTAAATGACGCATTTCTCGAAATTTCCGTTTCCGACGCATATTTTTTCATCATTTCGCTAAATCTGTACGCACATTCACAGAGCACGTTAAAAACCACGAAACATTCGTTCGGAACGGTTAATCGTATCTATCACCGTTTCGGTACAAAAAGCGACAAACCGGCTCGGGCGGTACCTCCGACGATTCGGGCGGTACCTCCGGCCGACTATCGGTCGAAAATTTTCAAAGTCCCACGGCTCCGGGCGGCACCTCCGAAACGTTTCCGAGCGATTTGCGTCTAAGCGATGAGCGATACGGTGAAATGCTTCGAACGAATGTTTCATGATTTTCGACGGGCTATACGACCCCGTTATCAGATTTACGGTAAATGACGCATTTCTCGAAATTTCCGTTTCCGACGCATATTTTTTCATCATTTCGCTAAATCTGTACGCACATTCACAGAGCACGTTAAAAACCACGAAACATTCGTTCGGAACGGTTAATCGTATCTATCACCGTTTCGGTACAAAAAGCGACAAACCGGCTCGGGCGGTACCTCCGACGATTCGGGCGGTACCTCCGGCCGACTATCGGTCGAAAATTTTCAAAGTCCCACGGCTCCGGGCGGCACCTCCGAAACGTTTCCGAGCGATTTGCGTCTAAGCGATGAGCGATACGGTGAAATGCTTCGAACGAATGTTTCATGATTT
This sequence comes from Lasius fuliginosus, assembly GCA_949152495.1. Classification (NCBI taxonomy): domain Eukaryota; kingdom Metazoa; phylum Arthropoda; class Insecta; order Hymenoptera; family Formicidae; genus Lasius; species Lasius fuliginosus. The sequence continues at coordinate 28,646 of CASCJU010000136.1, read as the reverse complement.
TCGACGGGCTATACGACCCCGTTATCAGATTTACGGTAAATGACGCATTTCTCGAAATTTCCGTTTCCGACGCATATTTTTTCATCATTTCGCAAAATCTGTACGCACATTCACAGAGCACGTTAAAAACCACGAAACATTCGTTCGGAACGGTTAATCGTATCTATCACCGTTTCGGTACAAAAAGCGACAAACCGGCTCGGGCGGTACCTCCGACGATTCGGGCGGTACCTCCGGCCGACTATCGGTCGAAAATTTTCAAAGTCCCACGGCTCCGGGCGGCACCTCCGAAACGTTTCCGAGCGATTTGCGTCTAAGCGATGAGCGATACGGTGAAATGCTTCGAACGAATGTTTCATGATTTTCGACGGGCTATACGACCCCGTTATCAGATTTACGGTAAATGACGCATTTCTCGAAATTTCCGTTTCCGACGCATATTTTTTCATCATTTCGCTAAATCTGTACGCACATTCACAGAGCACGTTAAAAACCACGAAACATTCGTTCGGAACGGTTAATCGTATCTATCACCGTTTCGGTACAAAAAGCGACAAACCGGCTCGGGCGGTACCTCCGACGATTCGGGCGGTACCTCCGGCCGACTATCGGTCGAAAATTTTCAAAGTCCCACGGCTCCGGGCGGCACCTCCGAAACGTTTCCGAGCGATTTGCGTCTAAGCGATGAGCGATACGGTGAAATGCTTCGAACGAATGTTTCATGATTTTCGACGGGCTATACGACCCCGTTATCAGATTTACGGTAAATGACGCATTTCTCGAAATTTCCGTTTCCGACGCATATTTTTTCATCATTTCGCAAAATCTGTACGCACATTCACAGAGCACGTTAAAAACCACGAAACATTCGTTCGGAACGGTTAATCGTATCTATCACCGTTTCGGTACAAAAAGCGACAAACCGGCTCGGGCGGTACCTCCGACGATTCGGGCGGTACCTCCGGCCGACTATCGGTCGAAAATTTTCAGTCCCACGGCTCCGGGCGGCACCTCCGAAACGTTTCCGAGCGATTTGCGTCTAAGCGATGAGCGATACGGTGAAATGCTTCGAACGAATGTTTCATGATTTTCGACGGGCTATACGACCCCGTTATCAGATTTACGGTAAATGACGCATTTCTCGAAATTTCCGTTTCCGACGCATATTTTTTCATCATTTCGCAAAATCTGTACGCACATTCACAGAGCACGTTAAAAACCACGAAACATTCGTTCGGAACGGTTAATCGTATCTATCACCGTTTCGGTACAAAAAGCGACAAACCGGCTCGGGCGGTACCTCCGACGATTCGGGCGGTACCTCCGGCCGACTATCGGTCGAAAATTTTCAAAGTCCCACGGCTCCGGGCGGCACCTCCGAAACGTTTCCGAGCGATTTGCGTCTAAGCGATGAGCGATACGGTGAAATGCTTCGAACGAATGTTTCATGATTTTCGACGGGCTATACGACCCCGTTATCAGATTTACGGTAAATGACGCATTTCTCGAAATTTCCGTTTCCGACGCATATTTTTTCATCATTTCGCAAAATCTGTACGCACATTCACAGAGCACGTTAAAAACCACGAAACATTCGTTCGGAACGGTTAATCGTATCTATCACCGTTTCGGTACAAAAAGCGACAAACCGGCTCGGGCGGTACCTCCGACGATTCGGGCGGTACCTCCGGCCGACTATCGGTCGAAAATTTTCAAAGTCCCACGGCTCCGGGCGGCACCTCCGAAACGTTTCCGAGCGATTTGCGTCTAAGCGATGAGCGATACGGTGAAATGCTTCGAACGAATGTTTCATGATTTTCGACGGGCTATACGACCCCGTTATCAGATTTACGGTAAATGACGCATTTCTCGAAATTTCCGTTTCCGACGCATATTTTTTCATCATTTCGCAAAATCTGTACGCACATTCACAGAGCACGTTAAAAACCACGAAACATTCGTTCGGAACGGTTAATCGTATCTATCACCGTTTCGGTACAAAAAGCGACAAACCGGCTCGGGCGGTACCTCCGACGATTCGGGCGGTACCTCCGGCCGACTATCGGTCGAAAATTTTCAAAGTCCCACGGCTCCGGGCGGCACCTCCGAAACGTTTCCGAGCGATTTGCGTCTAAGCGATGAGCGATACGGTGAAATGCTTCGAACGAATGTTTCATGATTTTCGACGGGCTATACGACCCCGTTATCAGATTTACGGTAAATGACGCATTTCTCGAAATTTCCGTTTCCGACGCATATTTTTTCATCATTTCGCAAAATCTGTACGCACATTCACAGAGCACGTTAAAAACCACGAAACATTCGTTCGGAACGGTTAATCGTATCTATCACCGTTTCGGTACAAAAAGCGACAAACCGGCTCGGGCGGTACCTCCGACGATTCGGGCGGTACCTCCGGCCGACTATCGGTCGAAAATTTTCAAAGTCCCACGGCTCCGGGCGGCACCTCCGAAACGTTTCCGACCGATTTGCGTCTAAGCGATGAGCGATACGGTGAAATGCTTCGAACGAATGTTTCATGATTTTCGACGGGCTATACGACCCCGTTATCAGATTTACGGTAAATGACGCATTTCTCGAAATTTCCGTTTCCGACGCATATTTTTTCATCATTTCGCAAAATCTGTACGCACATTCACAGAGCACGTTAAAAACCACGAAACATTCGTTCGGAACGGTTAATCGTATCTATCACCGTTTCGGTACAAAAAGCGACAAACCGGCTCGGGCGGTACCTCCGACGATTCGGGCGGTACCTCCGGCCGACTATCGGTCGAAAATTTTCAAAGTCCCACGGCTCCGGGCGGCACCTCCGAAACGTTTCCGACCGATTTGCGTCTAAGCGATGAGCGATACGGTGAAATGCTTCGAACGAATGTTTCATGATTTTCGACGGGCCATACGACCCCGTTATCAGATTTACGGTAAATGACGCATTTCTCGAAATTTCCGTTTCCGACGCATATTTTTTCATCATTTCGCAAAATCTGTACGCACATTCACAGAGCACGTTAAAAACCACGAAACATTCGTTCGGAACGGTTAATCGTATCTATCACCGTTTCGGTACAAAAAGCGACAAACCGGCTCGGGCGGTACCTCCGACGATTCGGGCGGTACCTCCGGCCGACTATCGGTCGAAAATTTTCAAAGTCCCACGGCTCCGGGCGGCACCTCCGAAACGTTTCCGAGCGATTTGCGTCTAAGCGATGAGCGATACGGTGAAATGCTTCGAACGAATGTTTCATGATTTTCGACGGGCTATACGACCCCGTTATCAGATTTACGGTAAATGACGCATTTCTCGAAATTTCCGTTTCCGACGCATATTTTTTCATCATTTCGCAAAATCTGTACGCACATTCACAGAGCACGTTAAAAACCACGAAACATTTGTTCGGAACGGTTAATCGTATCTATCACCGTTTCGGTACAAAAAGCGACAAACCGGCTCGGGCGGTACCTCCGACGATTCGGGCGGTACCTCCGGCCGACTATCGGTCGAAAATTTTCAAAGTCCCACGGCTCCGGGCGGCACCTCCGAAACGTTTCCGAGCGATTTGCGTCTAAGCGATGAGCGATACGGTGAAATGCTTCGAACGAATGTTTCATGATTTTCGACGGGCTATACGACCCCGTTATCAGATTTACGGTAAATGACGCATTTCTCGAAATTTCCGTTTCCGACGCATATTTTTTCATCATTTCGCAAAATCTGTACGCACATTCACAGAGCACGTTAAAAACCACGAAACATTCGTTCGGAACGGTTAATCGTATCTATCACCGTTTCGGTACAAAAAGCGACAAACCGGCTCGGGCGGTACCTCCGACGATTCGGGCGGTACCTCCGGCCGACTATCGGTCGAAAATTTTCAAAGTCCCACGGCTCCGGGCGGCACCTCCGAAACGTTTCCGAGCGATTTGCGTCTAAGCGATGAGCGATACGGTGAAATGCTTCGAACGAATGTTTCATGATTTTCGACGGGCTATACGACCCCGTTATCAGATTTACGGTAAATGACGCATTTCTCGAAATTTCCGTTTCCGACGCATATTTTTTCATCATTTCGCAAAATCTGTACGCACATTCACAGAGCACGTTAAAAACCACGAAACATTCGTTCGGAACGGTTAATCGTATCTATCACCGTTTCGGTACAAAAAGCGACAAACCGGCTCGGGCGGTACCTCCGACGATTCGGGCGGTACCTCCGGCCGACTATCGGTCGAAAATTTTCAAAGTCCCACGGCTCCGGGCGGCACCTCCGAAACGTTTCCGAGCGATTTGCGTCTAAGCGATGAGCGATACGGTGAAATGCTTCGAACGAATGTTTCATGATTTTCGACGGGCTATACGACCCCGTTATCAGATTTACGGTAAATGACGCATTTCTCGAAATTTCCGTTTCCGACGCATATTTTTTCATCATTTCGCAAAATCTGTACGCACATTCACAGAGCACGTTAAAAACCACGAAACATTCGTTCGGAACGGTTAATCGTATCTATCACCGTTTCGGTACAAAAAGCGACAAACCGGCTCGGGCGGTACCTCCGACGATTCGGGCGGTACCTCCGGCCGACTATCGGTCGAAAATTTTCAAAGTCCCACGGCTCCGGGCGGCACCTCCGAAACGTTTCCGAGCGATTTGCGTCTAAGCGATGAGCGATACGGTGAAATGCTTCGAACGAATGTTTCATGATTTTCGACGGGCTATACGACCCCGTTATCAGATTTACGGTAAATGACGCATTTCTCGAAATTTCCGTTTCCGACGCATATTTTTTCATCATTTCGCTAAATCTGTACGCACATTCACAGAGCACGTTAAAAACCACGAAACATTCGTTCGGAACGGTTAATCGTATCTATCACCGTTTCGGTACAAAAAGCGACAAACCGGCTCGGGCGGTACCTCCGACGATTCGGGCGGTACCTCCGGCCGACTATCGGTCGAAAATTTTCAAAGTCCCACGGCTCCGGGCGGCACCTCCGAAACGTTTCCGAGCGATTTGCGTCTAAGCGATGAGCGATACGGTGAAATGCTTCGAACGAATGTTTCATGATTTTCGACGGGCTATACGACCCCGTTATCAGATTTACGGTAAATGACGCATTTCTCGAAATTTACGTTTCCGACGCATATTTTTTCATCATTTCGCAAAATCTGTACGCACATTCACAGAGCACGTTAAAAACCACGAAACATTCGTTCGGAACGGTTAATCGTATCTATCACCGTTTCGGTACAAAAAGCGACAACCGGCTCGGGCGGTACCTCCGACGATTCGGGCGGTACCTCCGGCCGACTATCGGTCGAAAATTTTCAAAGTCCCACGGCTCCGGGCGGCACCTCCGAAACGTTTCCGAGCGATTTGCGTCTAAGCGATGAGCGATACGGTGAAATGCTTCGAACGAATGTTTCATGATTTTCGACGGGCTATACGACCCCGTTATCAGATTTACGGTAAATGACGCATTTCTCGAAATTTCCGTTTCCGACGCATATTTTTTCATCATTTCGCAAAATCTGTACGCACATTCACAGAGCACGTTAAAAACCACGAAACATTCGTTCGGAACGGTTAATCGTATCTATCACCGTTTCGGTACAAAAAGCGACAAACCGGCTCGGGCGGTACCTCCGACGATTCGGGCGGTACCTCCGGCCGACTATCGGTCGAAAATTTTCAAAGTCCCACGGCTCCGGGCGGCACCTCCGAAACGTTTCCGAGCGATTTGCGTCTAAGCGATGAGCGATACGGTGAAATGCTTCGAACGAATGTTTCATGATTTTCGACGGGCTATACGACCCCGTTATCAGATTTACGGTAAATGACGCATTTCTCGAAATTTCCGTTTCCGACGCATATTTTTTCATCATTTCGCAAAATCTGTACGCACATTCACAGAGCACGTTAAAAACCACGAAACATTCGTTCGGAACGGTTAATCGTATCTATCACCGTTTCGGTACAAAAAGCGACAAACCGGCTCGGGCGGTACCTCCGACGATTCGGGCGGTACCTCCGGCCGACTATCGGTCGAAAATTTTCAAAGTCCCACGGCTCCGGGCGGCACCTCCGAAACGTTTCCGAGCGATTTGCGTCTAAGCGATGAGCGATACGGTGAAATGCTTCGAACGAATGTTTCATGATTTTCGACGGGCTATACGACCCCGTTATCAGATTTACGGTAAATGACGCATTTCTCGAAATTTCCGTTTCCGACGCATATTTTTTCATCATTTCGCAAAATCTGTACGCACATTCACAGAGCACGTTAAAAACCACGAAACATTCGTTCGGAACGGTTAATCGTATCTATCACCGTTTCGGTACAAAAAGCGACAAACCGGCTCGGGCGGTACCTCCGACGATTCGGGCGGTACCTCCGGCCGACTATCGGTCGAAAATTTTCAAAGTCCCACGGCTCCGGGCGGCACCTCCGAAACGTTTCCGAGCGATTTGCGTCTAAGCGATGAGCGATACGGTGAAATGCTTCGAACGAATGTTTCATGATTTTCGACGGGCTATACGACCCCGTTATCAGATTTACGGTAAATGACGCATTTCTCGAAATTTCCGTTTCCGACGCATATTTTTTCATCATTTCGCAAAATCTGTACGCACATTCACAGAGCACGTTAAAAACCACGAAACATTCGTTCGGAACGGTTAATCGTATCTATCACCGTTTCGGTACAAAAAGCGACAAACCGGCTCGGGCGGTACCTCCGACGATTCGGGCGGTACCTCCGGCCGACTATCGGTCGAAAATTTTCAAAGTCCCACGGCTCCGGGCGGCACCTCCGAAACGTTTCCGAGCGATTTGCGTCTAAGCGATGAGCGATACGGTGAAATGCTTCGAACGAATGTTTCATGATTTTCGACGGGCTATACGACCCCGTTATCAGATTTACGGTAAATGACGCATTTCTCGAAATTTCCGTTTCCGACGCATATTTTTTCATCATTTCGCTAAATCTGTACGCACATTCACAGAGCACGTTAAAAACCACGAAACATTCGTTCGGAACGGTTAATCGTATCTATCACCGTTTCGGTACAAAAAGCGACAAACCGGCTCGGGCGGTACCTCCGACGATTCGGGCGGTACCTCCGGCCGACTATCGGTCGAAAATTTTCAAAGTCCCACGGCTCCGGGCGGCACCTCCGAAACGTTTCCGAGCGATTTGCGTCTAAGCGATGAGCGATACGGTGAAATGCTTCGAACGAATGTTTCATGATTTTCGACGGGCTATACGACCCCGTTATCAGATTTACGGTAAATGACGCATTTCTCGAAATTTACGTTTCCGACGCATATTTTTTCATCATTTCGCAAAATCTGTACGCACATTCACAGAGCACGTTAAAAGCCACGAAACATTCGTTCGGAACGGTTAATCGTATCTATCACCGTTTCGGTACAAAAAGCGACAACCGGCTCGGGCGGTACCTCCGACGATTCGGGCGGTACCTCCGGCCGACTATCGGTCGAAAATTTTCAAAGTCCCACGGCTCCGGGCGGCACCTCCGAAACGTTTCCGAGCGATTTGCGTCTAAGCGATGAGCGATACGGTGAAATGCTTCGAACGAATGTTTCATGATTTTCGACGGGCTATACGACCCCGTTATCAGATTTACGGTAAATGACGCATTTCTCGAAATTTCCGTTTCCGACGCATATTTTTTCATCATTTCGCAAAATCTGTACGCACATTCACAGAGCACGTTAAAAACCACGAAACATTCGTTCGGAACGGTTAATCGTATCTATCACCGTTTCGGTACAAAAAGCGACAAACCGGCTCGGGCGGTACCTCCGACGATTCGGGCGGTACCTCCGGCCGACTATCGGTCGAAAATTTTCAAAGTCCCACGGCTCCGGGCGGCACCTCCGAAACGTTTCCGAGCGATTTGCGTCTAAGCGATGAGCGATACGGTGAAATGCTTCGAACGAATGTTTCATGATTTTCGACGGGCTATACGACCCCGTTATCAGATTTACGGTAAATGACGCATTTCTCGAAATTTCCGTTTCCGACGCATATTTTTTCATCATTTCGCAAAATCTGTACGCACATTCACAGAGCACGTTAAAAACCACGAAACATTCGTTCGGAACGGTTAATCGTATCTATCACCGTTTCGGTACAAAAAGCGACAAACCGGCTCGGGCGGTACCTCCGACGATTCGGGCGGTACCTCCGGCCGACTATCGGTCGAAAATTTTCAAAGTCCCACGGCTCCGGGCGGCACCTCCGAAACGTTTCCGAGCGATTTGCGTCTAAGCGATGAGCGATACGGTGAAATGCTTCGAACGAATGTTTCATGATTTTCGACGGGCTATACGACCCCGTTATCAGATTTACGGTAAATGACGCATTTCTCGAAATTTCCGTTTCCGACGCATATTTTTTCATCATTTCGCTAAATCTGTACGCACATTCACAGAGCACGTTAAAAACCACGAAACATTCGTTCGGAACGGTTAATCGTATCTATCACCGTTTCGGTACAAAAAGCGACAAACCGGCTCGGGCGGTACCTCCGACGATTCGGGCGGTACCTCCGGCCGACTATCGGTCGAAAATTTTCAAAGTCCCACGGCTCCGGGCGGCACCTCCGAAACGTTTCCGAGCGATTTGCGTCTAAGCGATGAGCGATACGGTGAAATGCTTCGAACGAATGTTTCATGATTTTCGACGGGCTATACGACCCCGTTATCAGATTTACGGTAAATGACGCATTTCTCGAAATTTCCGTTTCCGACGCATATTTTTTCATCATTTCGCAAAATCTGTACGCACATTCACAGAGCACGTTAAAAACCACGAAACATTCGTTCGGAACGGTTAATCGTATCTATCACCGTTTCGGTACAAAAAGCGACAACCGGCTCGGGCGGTACCTCCGACGATTCGGGCGGTACCTCCGGCCGACTATCGGTCGAAAATTTTCAAAGTCCCACGGCTCCGGGCGGCACCTCCGAAACGTTTCCGAGCGATTTGCGTCTAAGCGATGAGCGATACGGTGAAATGCTTCGAACGAATGTTTCATGATTTTCGACGGGCTATACGACCCCGTTATCAGATTTACGGTAAATGACGCATTTCTCGAAATTTCCGTTTCCGACGCATATTTTTTCATCATTTCGCAAAATCTGTACGCACATTCACAGAGCACGTTAAAAACCACGAAACATTCGTTCGGAACGGTTAATCGTATCTATCACCGTTTCGGTACAAAAAGCGACAAACCGGCTCGGGCGGTACCTCCGACGATTCGGGCGGTACCTCCGGCCGACTATCGGTCGAAAATTTTCAAAGTCCCACGGCTCCGGGCGGCACCTCCGAAACGTTTCCGAGCGATTTGCGTCTAAGCGATGAGCGATACGGTGAAATGCTTCGAACGAATGTTTCATGATTTTCGACGGGCTATACGACCCCGTTATCAGATTTACGGTAAATGACGCATTTCTCGAAATTTCCGTTTCCGACGCATATTTTTTCATCATTTCGCAAAATCTGTACGCACATTCACAGAGCACGTTAAAAACCACGAAACATTTGTTCGGAACGGTTAATCGTATCTATCACCGTTTCGGTACAAAAAGCGACAAACCGGCTCGGGCGGTACCTCCGACGATTCGGGCGGTACCTCCGGCCGACTATCGGTCGAAAATTTTCAAAGTCCCACGGCTCCGGGCGGCACCTCCGAAACGTTTCCGAGCGATTTGCGTCTAAGCGATGAGCGATACGGTGAAATGCTTCGAACGAATGTTTCATGATTTTCGACGGGCTATACGACCCCGTTATCAGATTTACGGTAAATGACGCATTTCTCGAAATTTCCGTTTCCGACGCATATTTTTTCATCATTTCGCAAAATCTGTACGCACATTCACAGAGCACGTTAAAAACCACGAAACATTCGTTCGGAACGGTTAATCGTATCTATCACCGTTTCGGTACAAAAAGCGACAAACCGGCTCGGGCGGTACCTCCGACGATTCGGGCGGTACCTCCGGCCGACTATCGGTCGAAAATTTTCAAAGTCCCACGGCTCCGGGCGGCACCTCCGAAACGTTTCCGAGCGATTTGCGTCTAAGCGATGAGCGATACGGTGAAATGCTTCGAACGAATGTTTCATGATTTTCGACGGGCTATACGACCCCGTTATCAGATTTACGGTAAATGACGCATTTCTCGAAATTTCCGTTTCCGACGCATATTTTTTCATCATTTCGCAAAATCTGTACGCACATTCACAGAGCACGTTAAAAACCACGAAACATTCGTTCGGAACGGTTAATCGTATCTATCACCGTTTCGGTACAAAAAGCGACAAACCGGCTCGGGCGGTACCTCCGACGATTCGGGCGGTACCTCCGGCCGACTATCGGTCGAAAATTTTCAAAGTCCCACGGCTCCGGGCGGCACCTCCGAAACGTTTCCGAGCGATTTGCGTCTAAGCGATGAGCGATACGGTGAAATGCTTCGAACGAATGTTTCATGATTTTCGACGGGCTATACGACCCCGTTATCAGATTTACGGTAAATGACGCATTTCTCGAAATTTCCGTTTCCGACGCATATTTTTTCATCATTTCGCAAAATCTGTACGCACATTCACAGAGCACGTTAAAAACCACGAAACATTCGTTCGGAACGGTTAATCGTATCTATCACCGTTTCGGTACAAAAAGCGACAAACCGGCTCGGGCGGTACCTCCGACGATTCGGGCGGTACCTCCGGCCGACTATCGGTCGAAAATTTTCAAAGTCCCACGGCTCCGGGCGGCACCTCCGAAACGTTTCCGAGCGATTTGCGTCTAAGCGATGAGCGATACGGTGAAATGCTTCGAACGAATGTTTCATGATTTTCGACGGGCTATACGACCCCGTTATCAGATTTACGGTAAATGACGCATTTCTCGAAATTTCCGTTTCCGACGCATATTTTTTCATCATTTCGCTAAATCTGTACGCACATTCACAGAGCACGTTAAAAACCACGAAACATTCGTTCGGAACGGTTAATCGTATCTATCACCGTTTCGGTACAAAAAGCGACAAACCGGCTCGGGCGGTACCTCCGACGATTCGGGCGGTACCTCCGGCCGACTATCGGTCGAAAATTTTCAAAGTCCCACGGCTCCGGGCGGCACCTCCGAAACGTTTCCGAGCGATTTGCGTCTAAGCGATGAGCGATACGGTGAAATGCTTCGAACGAATGTTTCATGATTTTCGACGGGCTATACGACCCCGTTATCAGATTTACGGTAAATGACGCATTTCTCGAAATTTACGTTTCCGACGCATATTTTTTCATCATTTCGCAAAATCTGTACGCACATTCACAGAGCACGTTAAAAACCACGAAACATTCGTTCGGAACGGTTAATCGTATCTATCACCGTTTCGGTACAAAAAGCGACAACCGGCTCGGGCGGTACCTCCGACGATTCGGGCGGTACCTCCGGCCGACTATCGGTCGAAAATTTTCAAAGTCCCACGGCTCCGGGCGGCACCTCCGAAACGTTTCCGAGCGATTTGCGTCTAAGCGATGAGCGATACGGTGAAATGCTTCGAACGAATGTTTCATGATTTTCGACGGGCTATACGACCCCGTTATCAGATTTACGGTAAATGACGCATTTCTCGAAATTTCCGTTTCCGACGCATATTTTTTCATCATTTCGCAAAATCTGTACGCACATTCACAGAGCACGTTAAAAACCACGAAACATTCGTTCGGAACGGTTAATCGTATCTATCACCGTTTCGGTACAAAAAGCGACAAACCGGCTCGGGCGGTACCTCCGACGATTCGGGCGGTACCTCCGGCCGACTATCGGTCGAAAATTTTCAAAGTCCCACGGCTCCGGGCGGCACCTCCGAAACGTTTCCGAGCGATTTGCGTCTAAGCGATGAGCGATACGGTGAAATGCTTCGAACGAATGTTTCATGATTTTCGACGGGCTATACGACCCCGTTATCAGATTTACGGTAAATGACGCATTTCTCGAAATTTCCGTTTCCGACGCATATTTTTTCATCATTTCGCAAAATCTGTACGCACATTCACAGAGCACGTTAAAAACCACGAAACATTCGTTCGGAACGGTTAATCGTATCTATCACCGTTTCGGTACAAAAAGCGACAAACCGGCTCGGGCGGTACCTCCGACGATTCGGGCGGTACCTCCGGCCGACTATCGGTCGAAAATTTTCAAAGTCCCACGGCTCCGGGCGGCACCTCCGAAACGTTTCCGAGCGATTTGCGTCTAAGCGATGAGCGATACGGTGAAATGCTTCGAACGAATGTTTCATGATTTTCGACGGGCTATACGACCCCGTTATCAGATTTACGGTAAATGACGCATTTCTCGAAATTTCCGTTTCCGACGCATATTTTTTCATCATTTCGCTAAATCTGTACGCACATTCACAGAGCACGTTAAAAACCACGAAACATTCGTTCGGAACGGTTAATCGTATCTATCACCGTTTCGGTACAAAAAGCGACAAACCGGCTCGGGCGGTACCTCCGACGATTCGGGCGGTACCTCCGGCCGACTATCGGTCGAAAATTTTCAAAGTCCCACGGCTCCGGGCGGCACCTCCGAAACGTTTCCGAGCGATTTGCGTCTAAGCGATGAGCGATACGGTGAAATGCTTCGAACGAATGTTTCATGATTTTCGACGGGCTATACGACCCCGTTATCAGATTTACGGTAAATGACGCATTTCTCGAAATTTCCGTTTCCGACGCATATTTTTTCATCATTTCGCAAAATCTGTACGCACATTCACAGAGCACGTTAAAAACCACGAAACATTCGTTCGGAACGGTTAATCGTATCTATCACCGTTTCGGTACAAAAAGCGACAACCGGCTCGGGCGGTACCTCCGACGATTCGGGCGGTACCTCCGGCCGACTATCGGTCGAAAATTTTCAAAGTCCCACGGCTCCGGGCGGCACCTCCGAAACGTTTCCGAGCGATTTGCGTCTAAGCGATGAGCGATACGGTGAAATGCTTCGAACGAATGTTTCATGATTTTCGACGGGCTATACGACCCCGTTATCAGATTTACGGTAAATGACGCATTTCTCGAAATTTCCGTTTCCGACGCATATTTTTTCATCATTTCGCAAAATCTGTACGCACATTCACAGAGCACGTTAAAAACCACGAAACATTCGTTCGGAATGGTTAATCGTATCTATCACGGTTTCGGTACAAAAAGCGACAAACCGGCTCGGGCGGTACCTCCGACGATTCGGGCGGTACCTCCGGCCGACTATCGGTCGAAAATTTTCAAAGTCCCACGGCTCCGGGCGGCACCTCCGAAACGTTTCCGAGCGATTTGCGTCTAAGCGATGAGCGATACGGTGAAATGCTTCGAACGAATGTTTCATGATTTTCGACGGGCTATACGACCCCGTTATCAGATTTACGGTAAATGACGCATTTCTCGAAATTTCCGTTTCCGACGCATATTTTTTCATCATTTCGCTAAATCTGTACGCACATTCACAGAGCACGTTAAAAACCACGAAACATTCGTTCGGAACGGTTAATCGTATCTATCACCGTTTCGGTACAAAAAGCGACAAACCGGCTCGGGCGGTACCTCCGACGATTCGGGCGGTACCTCCGGCCGACTATCGGTCGAAAATTTTCAAAGTCCCACGGCTCCGGGCGGCACCTCCGAAACGTTTCCGAGCGATTTGCGTCTAAGCGATGAGCGATACGGTGAAATGCTTCGAACGAATGTTTCATGATTTTCGACGGGCTATACGACCCCGTTATCAGATTTACGGTAAATGACGCATTTCTCGAAATTTCCGTTTCCGACGCATATTTTTTCATCATTTCGCAAAATCTGTACGCACATTCACAGAGCACGTTAAAAACCACGAAACATTCGTTCGGAACGGTTAATCGTATCTATCACCGTTTCGGTACAAAAAGCGACAAACCGGCTCGGGCGGTACCTCCGACGATTCGGGCGGTACCTCCGGCCGACTATCGGTCGAAAATTTTCAAAGTCCCACGGCTCCGGGCGGCACCTCCGAAACGTTTCCGAGCGATTTGCGTCTAAGCGATGAGCGATACGGTGAAATGCTTCGAACGAATGTTTCATGATTTTCGACGGGCTATACGACCCCGTTATCAGATTTACGGTAAATGACGCATTTCTCGAAATTTCCGTTTCCGACGCATATTTTTTCATCATTTCGCAAAATCTGTACGCACATTCACAGAGCACGTTAAAAACCACGAAACATTCGTTCGGAACGGTTAATCGTATCTATCACCGTTTCGGTACAAAAAGCGACAAACCGGCTCGGGCGGTACCTCCGACGATTCGGGCGGTACCTCCGGCCGACTATCGGTCGAAAATTTTCAAAGTCCCACGGCTCCGGGCGGCACCTCCGAAACGTTTCCGAGCGATTTGCGTCTAAGCGATGAGCGATACGGTGAAATGCTTCGAACGAATGTTTCATGATTTTCGACGGGCTATACGACCCCGTTATCAGATTTACGGTAAATGACGCATTTCTCGAAATTTCCGTTTCCGACGCATATTTTTTCATCATTTCGCAAAATCTGTACGCACATTCACAGAGCACGTTAAAAACCACGAAACATTCGTTCGGAACGGTTAATCGTATCTATCACCGTTTCGGTACAAAAAGCGACAAACCGGCTCGGGCGGTACCTCCGACGATTCGGGCGGTACCTCCGGCCGACTATCGGTCGAAAATTTTCAAAGTCCCACGGCTCCGGGCGGCACCTCCGAAACGTTTCCGAGCGATTTGCGTCTAAGCGATGAGCGATACGGTGAAATGCTTCGAACGAATGTTTCATGATTTTCGACGGGCTATACGACCCCGTTATCAGATTTACGGTAAATGACGCATTTCTCGAAATTTCCGTTTCCGACGCATATTTTTTCATCATTTCGCAAAATCTGTACGCACATTCACAGAGCACGTTAAAAACCACGAAACATTCGTTCGGAACGGTTAATCGTATCTATCACCGTTTCGGTACAAAAAGCGACAAACCGGCTCGGGCGGTACCTCCGACGATTCGGGCGGTACCTCCGGCCGACTATCGGTCGAAAATTTTCAAAGTCCCACGGCTCCGGGCGGCACCTCCGAAACGTTTCCGAGCGATTTGCGTCTAAGCGATGAGCGATACGGTGAAATGCTTCGAACGAATGTTTCATGATTTTCGACGGGCTATACGACCCCGTTATCAGATTTACGGTAAATGACGCATTTCTCGAAATTTCCGTTTCCGACGCATATTTTTTCATCATTTCGCAAAATCTGTACGCACATTCACAGAGCACGTTAAAAACCACGAAACATTCGTTCGGAACGGTTAATCGTATCTATCACCGTTTCGGTACAAAAAGCGACAAACCGGCTCGGGCGGTACCTCCGACGATTCGGGCGGTACCTCCGGCCGACTATCGGTCGAAAATTTTCAGTCCCACGGCTCCGGGCGGCACCTCCGAAACGTTTCCGAGCGATTTGCGTCTAAGCGATGAGCGATACGGTGAAATGCTTCGAACGAATGTTTCATGATTTTCGACGGGCTATACGACCCCGTTATCAGATTTACGGTAAATGACGCATTTCTCGAAATTTCCGTTTCCGACGCATATTTTTTCATCATTTCGCAAAATCTGTACGCACATTCACAGAGCACGTTAAAAACCACGAAACATTCGTTCGGAACGGTTAATCGTATCTATCACCGTTTCGGTACAAAAAGCGACAAACCGGCTCGGGCGGTACCTCCGACGATTCGGGCGGTACCTCCGGCCGACTATCGGTCGAAAATTTTCAAAGTCCCACGGCTCCGGGCGGCACCTCCGAAACGTTTCCGAGCGATTTGCGTCTAAGCGATGAGCGATACGGTGAAATGCTTCGAACGAATGTTTCATGATTTTCGACGGGCTATACGACCCCGTTATCAGATTTACGGTAAATGACGCATTTCTCGAAATTTCCGTTTCCGACGCATATTTTTTCATCATTTCGCAAAATCTGTACGCACATTCACAGAGCACGTTAAAAACCACGAAACATTCGTTCGGAACGGTTAATCGTATCTATCACCGTTTCGGTACAAAAAGCGACAAACCGGCTCGGGCGGTACCTCCGACGATTCGGGCGGTACCTCCGGCCGACTATCGGTCGAAAATTTTCAAAGTCCCACGGCTCCGGGCGGCACCTCCGAAACGTTTCCGAGCGATTTGCGTCTAAGCGATGAGCGATACGGTGAAATGCTTCGAACGAATGTTTCATGATTTTCGACGGGCTATACGACCCCGTTATCAGATTTACGGTAAATGACGCATTTCTCGAAATTTCCGTTTCCGACGCATATTTTTTCATCATTTCGCTAAATCTGTACGCACATTCACAGAGCACGTTAAAAACCACGAAACATTCGTTCGGAACGGTTAATCGTATCTATCACCGTTTCGGTACAAAAAGCGACAAACCGGCTCGGGCGGTACCTCCGACGATTCGGGCGGTACCTCCGGCCGACTATCGGTCGAAAATTTTCAAAGTCCCACGGCTCCGGGCGGCACCTCCGAAACGTTTCCGAGCGATTTGCGTCTAAGCGATGAGCGATACGGTGAAATGCTTCGAACGAATGTTTCATGATTTTCGACGGGCTATACGACCCCGTTATCAGATTTACGGTAAATGACGCATTTCTCGAAATTTCCGTTTCCGACGCATATTTTTTCATCATTTCGCAAAATCTGTACGCACATTCACAGAGCACGTTAAAAACCACGAAACATTCGTTCGGAACGGTTAATCGTATCTATCACCGTTTCGGTACAAAAAGCGACAAACCGGCTCGGGCGGTACCTCCGACGATTCGAGCGGTACCTCCGGCCGACTATCGGTCGAAAATTTTCAAAGTCCCACGGCTCCGGGCGGCACCTCCGAAACGTTTCCGAGCCATTTGCGTCTAAGCGATGAGCGATACGGTGAAATGCTTCGAACGAATGTTTCATGATTTTCGACGGGCTATACGACCCCGTTATCAGATTTACGGTAAATGACGCATTTCTCGAAATTTCCGTTTCCGACGCATATTTTTTCATCATTTCGCTAAATCTGTACGCACATTCACAGAGCACGTTAAAAACCACGAAACATTCGTTCGGAACGGTTAATCGTATCTATCACCGTTTCGGTACAAAAAGCGACAAACCGGCTCGGGCGGTACCTCCGACGATTCGGGCGGTACCTCCGGCCGACTATCGGTCGAAAATTTTCAAAGTCCCACGGCTCCGGGCGGCACCTCCGAAACGTTTCCGAGCGATTTGCGTCTAAGCGATGAGCGATACGGTGAAATGCTTCGAACGAATGTTTCATGATTTTCGACGGGCTATACGACCCCGTTATCAGATTTACGGTAAATGACGCATTTCTCGAAATTTCCGTTTCCGACGCATATTTTTTCATCATTTCGCAAAATCTGTACGCACATTCACAGAGCACGTTAAAAACCACGAAACATTCGTTCGGAACGGTTAATCGTATCTATCACCGTTTCGGTACAAAAAAGCGACAAACCGGCTCGGGCGGTACCTCCGACGATTCGGGCGGTACCTCCGGCCGACTATCGGTCGAAAATTTTCAAAGTCCCACGGCTCCGGGCGGCACCTCCGAAACGTTTCCGAGCGATTTGCGTCTAAGCGATGAGCGATACGGTGAAATGCTTCGAACGAATGTTTCATGATTTTCGACGGGCTATACGACCCCGTTATCAGATTTACGGTAAATGACGCATTTCTCGAAATTTCCGTTTCCGACGCATATTTTTTCATCATTTCGCAAAATCTGTACGCACATTCACAGAGCACGTTAAAAACCACGAAACATTCGTTCGGAACGGTTAATCGTATCTATCACCGTTTCGGTACAAAAAGCGACAAACCGGCTCGGGCGGTACCTCCGACGATTCGGGCGGTACCTCCGGCCGACTATCGGTCGAAAATTTTCAAAGTCCCACGGCTCCGGGCGGCACCTCCGAAACGTTTCCGAGCGATTTGCGTCTAAGCGATGAGCGATACGGTGAAATGCTTCGAACGAATGTTTCATGATTTTCGACGGGCTATACGACCCCGTTATCAGATTTACGGTAAATGACGCATTTCTCGAAATTTCCGTTTCCGACGCATATTTTTTCATCATTTCGCTAAATCTGTACGCACATTCACAGAGCACGTTAAAAACCACGAAACATTCGTTCGGAACGGTTAATCGTATCTATCACCGTTTCGGTACAAAAAGCGACAAACCGGCTCGGGCGGTACCTCCGACGATTCGGGCGGTACCTCCGGCCGACTATCGGTCGAAAATTTTCAAAGTCCCACGGCTCCGGGCGGCACCTCCGAAACGTTTCCGAGCGATTTGCGTCTAAGCGATGAGCGATACGGTGAAATGCTTCGAACGAATGTTTCATGATTTCGACGGGCTATACGACCCCGTTATCAGATTTACGGTAAATGACGCATTTCTCGAAATTTCCGTTTCCGACGCATATTTTTTCATCATTTCGCAAAATCTGTACGCACATTCACAGAGCACGTTAAAAACCACGAAACATTCGTTCGGAACGGTTAATCGTATCTATCACCGTTTCGGTACAAAAAGCGACAAACCGGCTCGGGCGGTACCTCCGACGATTCGGGCGGTACCTCCGGCCGACTATCGGTCGAAAATTTTCAAAGTCCCACGGCTCCGGGCGGCACCTCCGAAACGTTTCCGAGCGATTTGCGTCTAAGCGATGAGCGATACGGTGAAATGCTTCGAACGAATGTTTCATGATTTTCGACGGGCTATACGACCCCGTTATCAGATTTACGGTAAATGACGCATTTCTCGAAATTTCCGTTTCCGACGCATATTTTTTCATCATTTCGCAAAATCTGTACGCACATTCACAGAGCACGTTAAAAACCACGAAACATTCGTTCGGAACGGTTAATCGTATCTATCACCGTTTCGGTACAAAAAGCGACAAACCGGCTCGGGCGGTACCTCCGACGATTCGGGCGGTACCTCCGGCCGACTATCGGTCGAAAATTTTCAAAGTCCCACGGCTCCGGGCGGCACCTCCGAAACGTTTCCGAGCGATTTGCGTCTAAGCGATGAGCGATACGGTGAAATGCTTCGAACGAATGTTTCATGATTTTCGACGGGCTATACGACCCCGTTATCAGATTTACGGTAAATGACGCATTTCTCGAAATTTCCGTTTCCGACGCATATTTTTTCATCATTTCGCAAAATCTGTACGCACATTCACAGAGCACGTTAAAAACCACGAAACATTCGTTCGGAACGGTTAATCGTATCTATCACCGTTTCGGTACAAAAAGCGACAAACCGGCTCGGGCGGTACCTCCGACGATTCGGGCGGTACCTCCGGCCGACTATCGGTCGAAAATTTTCAAAGTCCCACGGCTCCGGGCGGCACCTCCGAAACGTTTCCGAGCGATTTGCGTCTAAGCGATGAGCGATACGGTGAAATGCTTCGAACGAATGTTTCATGATTTTCGACGGGCTATACGACCCCGTTATCAGATTTACGGTAAATGACGCATTTCTCGAAATTTCCGTTTCCGACGCATATTTTTTCATCATTTCGCTAAATCTGTACGCACATTCACAGAGCACGTTAAAAACCACGAAACATTCGTTCGGAACGGTTAATCGTATCTATCACCGTTTCGGTACAAAAAGCGACAAACCGGCTCGGGCGGTACCTCCGACGATTCGGGCGGTACCTCCGGCCGACTATCGGTCGAAAATTTTCAAAGTCCCACGGCTCCGGGCGGCACCTCCGAAACGTTTCCGAGCGATTTGCGTCTAAGCGATGAGCGATACGGTGAAATGCTTCGAACGAATGTTTCATGATTTTCGACGGGCTATACGACCCCGTTATCAGATTTACGGTAAATGACGCATTTCTCGAAATTTCCGTTTCCGACGCATATTTTTTCATCATTTCGCAAAATCTGTACGCACATTCACAGAGCACGTTAAAAACCACGAAACATTCGTTCGGAACGGTTAATCGTATCTATCACCGTTTCGGTACAAAAAGCGACAAACCGGCTCGGGCGGTACCTCCGACGATTCGGGCGGTACCTCCGGCCGACTATCGGTCGAAAATTTTCAAAGTCCCACGGCTCCGGGCGGCACCTCCGAAACGTTTCCGAGCGATTTGCGTCTAAGCGATGAGCGATACGGTGAAATGCTTCGAACGAATGTTTCATGATTTTCGACGGGCTATACGACCCCGTTATCAGATTTACGGTAAATGACGCATTTCTCGAAATTTCCGTTTCCGACGCATATTTTTTCATCATTTCGCAAAATCTGTACGCACATTCACAGAGCACGTTAAAAACCACGAAACATTCGTTCGGAACGGTTAATCGTATCTATCACCGTTTCGGTACAAAAAGCGACAAACCGGCTCGGGCGGTACCTCCGACGATTCGGGCGGTACCTCCGGCCGACTATCGGTCGAAAATTTTCAAAGTCCCACGGCTCCGGGCGGCACCTCCGAAACGTTTCCGAGCGATTTGCGTCTAAGCGATGAGCGATACGGTGAAATGCTTCGAACGAATGTTTCATGATTTTCGACGGGCTATACGACCCCGTTATCAGATTTACGGTAAATGACGCATTTCTCGAAATTTCCGTTTCCGACGCATATTTTTTCATCATTTCGCAAAATCTGTACGCACATTCACAGAGCACGTTAAAAACCACGAAACATTCGTTCGGAACGGTTAATCGTATCTATCACCGTTTCGGTACAAAAAGCGACAAACCGGCTCGGGCGGTACCTCCGACGATTCGGGCGGTACCTCCGGCCGACTATCGGTCGAAAATTTTCAAAGTCCCACGGCTCCGGGCGGCACCTCCGAAACGTTTCCGAGCGATTTGCGTCTAAGCGATGAGCGATACGGTGAAATGCTTCGAACGAATGTTTCATGATTTTCGACGGGCTATACGACCCCGTTATCAGATTTACGGTAAATGACGCATTTCTCGAAATTTCCGTTTCCGACGCATATAATCTGTACGCACATTCACAGAGCACGTTAAAAACCACGAAACATTCGTTCGGAACGGTTAATCGTATCTATCACCGTTTCGGTACAAAAAGCGACAAACCGGCTCGGGCGGTACCTCCGACGATTCGGGCGGTACCTCCGGCCGACTATCGGTCGAAAATTTTCAAAGTCCCACGGCTCCGGGCGGCACCTCCGAAACGTTTCCGAGCGATTTGCGTCTAAGCGATGAGCGATACGGTGAAATGCTTCGAACGAATGTTTCATGATTTTCGACGGGCTATACGACCCCGTTATCAGATTTACGGTAAATGACGCATTTCTCGAAATTTCCGTTTCCGACTCACTCTATCAGATTAAGCAGTGGTATCACGCAGAGTACTAATCTGTACGCACATTCACAGAGCACGTTAAAAACCACGAAACATTCGTTCGGAACGGTTAATCGTATCTATCACCGTTTCGGTACAAAAAGCGACAAACCGGCTCGGGCGGTACCTCCGACGATTCGGGCGGTACCTCCGGCCGACTATCGGTCGAAAATTTTCAAAGTCCCACGGCTCCGGGCGGCACCTCCGAAACGTTTCCGAGCGATTTGCGTCTAAGCGATGAGCGATACGGTGAAATGCTTCGAACGAATGTTTCATGATTTTCGACGGGCTATACGACCCCGTTATCAGATTTACGGTAAATGACGCATTTCTCGAAATTTCCGTTTCCGACGCATATTTTTTCATCATTTCGCAAAATCTGTACGCACATTCACAGAGCACGTTAAAAACCACGAAACATTCGTTCGGAACGGTTAATCGTATCTATCACCGTTTCGGTACAAAAAGCGACAAACCGGCTCGGGCGGTACCTCCGACGATTCGGGCGGTACCTCCGGCCGACTATCGGTCGAAAATTTTCAAAGTCCCACGGCTCCGGGCGGCACCTCCGAAACGTTTCCGAGCGATTTGCGTCTAAGCGATGAGCGATACGGTGAAATGCTTCGAACGAATGTTTCATGATTTTCGACGGGCTATACGACCCCGTTATCAGATTTACGGTAAATGACGCATTTCTCGAAATTTCCGTTTCCGACGCATATTTTTTCATCATTTCGCAAAATCTGTACGCACATTCACAGAGCACGTTAAAAACCACGAAACATTCGTTCGGAACGGTTAATCGTATCTATCACCGTTTCGGTACAAAAAGCGACAAACCGGCTCGGGCGGTACCTCCGACGATTCGGGCGGTACCTCCGGCCGACTATCGGTCGAAAATTTTCAAAGTCCCACGGCTCCGGGCGGCACCTCCGAAACGTTTCCGAGCGATTTGCGTCTAAGCGATGAGCGATACGGTGAAATGCTTCGAACGAATGTTTCATGATTTTCGACGGGCTATACGACCCCGTTATCAGATTTACGGTAAATGACGCATTTCTCGAAATTTCCGTTTCCGACGCATATTTTTTCATCATTTCGCAAAATCTGTACGCACATTCACAGAGCACGTTAAAAACCACGAAACATTCGTTCGGAACGGTTAATCGTATCTATCACCGTTTCGGTACAAAAAGCGACAAACCGGCTCGGGCGGTACCTCCGACGATTCGGGCGGTACCTCCGGCCGACTATCGGTCGAAAATTTTCAAAGTCCCACGGCTCCGGGCGGCACCTCCGAAACGTTTCCGAACGATTTGCGTCTAAGCGATGAGCGATACGGTGAAATGCTTCGAACGAATGTTTCATGATTTTCGACGGGCTATACGACCCCGTTATCAGATTTACGGTAAATGACGCATTTCTCGAAATTTCCGTTTCCGACGCATATTTTTTCATCATTTCGCAAAATCTGTACGCACATTCACAGAGCACGTTAAAAACCACGAAACATTCGTTCGGAACGGTTAATCGTATCTATCACCGTTTCGGTACAAAAAGCGACAAACCGGCTCGGGCGGTACCTCCGACGATTCGGGCGGTACCTCCGGCCGACTATCGGTCGAAAATTTTCAAAGTCCCACGGCTCCGGGCGGCACCTCCGAAACGTTTCCGAGCGATTTGCGTCTAAGCGATGAGCGATACGGTGAAATGCTTCGAACGAATGTTTCATGATTTTCGACGGGCTATACGACCCCGTTATCAGATTTACGGTAAATGACGCATTTCTCGAAATTTCCGTTTCCGACGCATATTTTTTCATCATTTCGCAAAATCTGTACGCACATTCACAGAGCACGTTAAAAACCACGAAACATTCGTTCGGAACGGTTAATCGTATCTATCACCGTTTCGGTACAAAAAGCGACAAACCGGCTCGGGCGGTACCTCCGACGATTCGGGCGGTACCTCCGGCCGACTATCGGTCGAAAATTTTCAAAGTCCCACGGCTCCGGGCGGCACCTCCGAAACGTTTCCGAGCGATTTGCGTCTAAGCGATGAGCGATACGGTGAAATGCTTCGAACGAATGTTTCATGATTTTCGACGGGCTATACGACCCCGTTATCAGATTTACGGTAAATGACGCATTTCTCGAAATTTCCGTTTCCGACGCATATTTTTTCATCATTTCGCAAAATCTGTACGCACATTCACAGAGCACGTTAAAAACCACGAAACATTCGTTCGGAACGGTTAATCGTATCTATCACCGTTTCGGTACAAAAAGCGACAAACCGGCTCGGGCGGTACCTCCGACGATTCGGGCGGTACCTCCGGCCGACTATCGGTCGAAAATTTTCAAAGTCCCACGGCTCCGGGCGGCACCTCCGAAACGTTTCCGAGCGATTTGCGTCTAAGCGATGAGCGATACGGTGAAATGCTTCGAACGAATGTTTCATGATTTTCGACGGGCTATACGACCCCGTTATCAGATTTACGGTAAATGACGCATTTCTCGAAATTTCCGTTTCCGACGCATATTTTTTCATCATTTCGCAAAATCTGTACGCACATTCACAGAGCACGTTAAAAACCACGAAACATTCGTTCGGAACGGTTAATCGTATCTATCACCGTTTCGGTACAAAAAGCGACAAACCGGCTCGGGCGGTACCTCCGACGATTCGGGCGGTACCTCCGGCCGACTATCGGTCGAAAATTTTCAAAGTCCCACGGCTCCGGGCGGCACCTCCGAAACGTTTCCGAGCGATTTGCGTCTAAGCGATGAGCGATACGGTGAAATGCTTCGAACGAATGTTTCATGATTTTCGACGGGCTATACGACCCCGTTATCAGATTTACGGTAAATGACGCATTTCTCGAAATTTCCGTTTCCGACGCATATTTTTTCATCATTTCGCAAAATCTGTACGCACATTCACAGAGCACGTTAAAAACCACGAAACATTCGTTCGGAACGGTTAATCGTATCTATCACCGTTTCGGTACAAAAAGCGACAAACCGGCTCGGGCGGTACCTCCGACGATTCGGGCGGTACCTCCGGCCGACTATCGGTCGAAAATTTTCAAAGTCCCACGGCTCCGGGCGGCACCTCCGAAACGTTTCCGAGCGATTTGCGTCTAAGCGATGAGCGATACGGTGAAATGCTTCGAACGAATGTTTCATGATTTTCGACGGGCTATACGACCCCGTTATCAGATTTACAGTAAATGACGCATTTCTCGAAATTTCCGTTTCCGACGCATATTTTTTCATCATTTCGCAAAATCTGTACGCACATTCACAGAGCACGTTAAAAACCACGAAACATTCGTTCGGAACGGTTAATCGTATCTATCACCGTTTCGGTACAAAAAGCGACAAACCGGCTCGGGCGGTACCTCCGACGATTCGGGCGGTACCTCCGGCCGACTATCGGTCGAAAATTTTCAAAGTCCCACGGCTCCGGGCGGCACCTCCGAAACGTTTCCGAGCGATTTGCGTCTAAGCGATGAGCGATACGGTGAAATGCTTCGAACGAATGTTTCATGATTTTCGACGGGCTATACGACCCCGTTATCAGATTTACGGTAAATGACGCATTTCTCGAAATTTCCGTTTCCGACGCATATTTTTTCATCATTTCGCAAAATCTGTACGCACATTCACAGAGCACGTTAAAAGCCACGAAACATTCGTTCGGAACGGTTAATCGTATCTATCACCGTTTCGGTACAAAAAGCGACAAACCGGCTCGGGCGGTACCTCCGACGATTCGGGCGGTACCTCCGGCCGACTATCGGTCGAAAATTTTCAAAGTCCCACGGCTCCGGGAGGCACCTCCGAAACGTTTCCGAGCGATTTGCGTCTAAGCGATGAGCGATACGGTGAAATGCTTCGAACGAATGTTTCATGATTTTCGACGGGCTATACGACCCCGTTATCAGATTTACGGTAAATGACGCATTTCTCGAAATTTCCGTTTCCGACGCATATTTTTTCATCATTTCGCAAAATCTGTACGCACATTCACAGAGCACGTTAAAAACCACGAAACATTCGTTCGGAACGGTTAATCGTATCTATCACCGTTTCGGTACAAAAAGCGACAAACCGGCTCGGGCGGTACCTCCGACGATTCGGGCGGTACCTCCGGCCGACTATCGGTCGAAAATTTTCAAAGTCCCACGGCTCCGGGCGGCACCTCCGAAACGTTTCCGAGCGATTTGCGTCTAAGCGATGAGCGATACGGTGAAATGCTTCGAACGAATGTTTCATGATTTTCGACGGGCTATACGACCCCGTTATCAGATTTACGGTAAATGACGCATTTCTCGAAATTTCCGTTTCCGACGCATATTTTTTCATCATTTCGCAAAATCTGTACGCACATTCACAGAGCACGTTAAAAACCACGAAACATTCGTTCGGAACGGTTAATCGTATCTATCACCGTTTCGGTACAAAAAGCGACAAACCGGCTCGGGCGGTACCTCCGACGATTCGGGCGGTACCTCCGGCCGACTATCGGTCGAAAATTTTCAAAGTCCCACGGCTCCGGGCGGCACCTCCGAAACGTTTCCGAGCGATTTGCGTCTAAGCGATGAGCGATACGGTGAAATGCTTCGAACGAATGTTTCATGATTTTCGACGGGCTATACGACCCCGTTATCAGATTTACGGTAAATGACGCATTTCTCGAAATTTCCGTTTCCGACGCATATTTTTTCATCATTTCGCAAAATCTGTACGCACATTCACAGAGCACGTTAAAAACCACGAAACATTCGTTCGGAACGGTTAATCGTATCTATCACCGTTTCGGTACAAAAAGCGACAAACCGGCTCGGGCGGTACCTCCGACGATTCGGGCGGTACCTCCGGCCGACTATCGGTCGAAAATTTTCAAAGTCCCACGGCTCCGGGCGGCACCTCCGAAACGTTTCCGAGCGATTTGCGTCTAAGCGATGAGCGATACGGTGAAATGCTTCGAACGAATGTTTCATGATTTTCGACGGGCTATACGACCCCGTTATCAGATTTACGGTAAATGACGCATTTCTCGAAATTTCCGTTTCCGACGCATATTTTTTCATCATTTCGCAAAATCTGTACGCACATTCACAGAGCACGTTAAAAACCACGAAACATTCGTTCGGAACGGTTAATCGTATCTATCACCGTTTCGGTACAAAAAGCGACAAACCGGCTCGGGCGGTACCTCCGACGATTCGGGCGGTACCTCCGGCCGACTATCGGTCGAAAATTTTCAAAGTCCCACGGCTCCGGGCGGCACCTCCGAAACGTTTCCGAGCGATTTGCGTCTAAGCGATGAGCGATACGGTGAAATGCTTCGAACGAATGTTTCATGATTTTCGACGGGCTATACGACCCCGTTATCAGATTTACGGTAAATGACGCATTTCTCGAAATTTCCGTTTCCGACGCATATTTTTTCATCATTTCGCTAAATCTGTACGCACATTCACAGAGCACGTTAAAAACCACGAAACATTCGTTCGGAACGGTTAATCGTATCTATCACCGTTTCGGTACAAAAAGCGACAAACCGGCTCGGGCGGTACCTCCGACGATTCGGGCGGTACCTCCGGCCGACTATCGGTCGAAAATTTTCAAAGTCCCACGGCTCCGGGCGGCACCTCCGAAACGTTTCCGAGCGATTTGCGTCTAAGCGATGAGCGATACGGTGAAATGCTTCGAACGAATGTTTCATGATTTTCGACGGGATATACGACCCCGTTATCAGATTTACGGTAAATGACGCATTTCTCGTAATTTACGTTTCCGACGCATATTTTTTCATCATTTCGCAAAATCTGTACGCACATTCACAGAGCACGTTAAAAACCACGAAACATTCGTTCGGAACGGTTAATCGTATCTATCACCGTTTCGGTACAAAAAGCGACAACCGGCTCGGGCGGTACCTCCGACGATTCGGGCGGTACCTCCGGCCGACTATCGGTCGAAAATTTTCAAAGTCCCACGGCTCCGGGCGGCACCTCCGAAACGTTTCCGAGCGATTTGCGTCTAAGCGATGAGCGATACGGTGAAATGCTTCGAACGAATGTTTCATGATTTTCGACGGGCTATACGACCCCGTTATCAGATTTACGGTAAATGACGCATTTCTCGAAATTTCCGTTTCCGACGCATATTTTTTCATCATTTCGCAAAATCTGTACGCACATTCACAGAGCACGTTAAAAACCACGAAACATTCGTTCGGAACGGTTAATCGTATCTATCACCGTTTCGGTACAAAAAGCGACAAACCGGCTCGGGCGGTACCTCCGACGATTCGGGCGGTACCTCCGGCCGACTATCGGTCGAAAATTTTCAAAGTCCCACGGCTCCGGGCGGCACCTCCGAAACGTTTCCGAGCGATTTGCGTCTAAGCGATGAGCGATACGGTGAAATGCTTCGAACGAATGTTTCATGATTTTCGACGGACTATACGACCCCGTTATCAGATTTACGGTAAATGACGCATTTCTCGAAATTTCCGTTTCCGACGCATATTTTTTCATCATTTCGCAAAATCTGTACGCACATTCACAGAGCACGTTAAAAACCACGAAACATTCGTTCGGAACGGTTAATCGTATCTATCACCGTTTCGGTACAAAAAGCGACAAACCGGCTCGGGCGGTACCTCCGACGATTCGGGCGGTACCTCCGGCCGACTATCGGTCGAAAATTTTCAAAGTCCCACGGCTCCGGGCGGCACCTCCGAAACGTTTCCGAGCGATTTGCGTCTAAGCGATGAGCGATACGGTGAAATGCTTCGAACGAATGTTTCATGATTTTCGACGGGCTATACGACCCCGTTATCAGATTTACTGTAAATGACGCATTTCTCGAAATTTCCGTTTCCGACGCATATTTTTTCATCATTTCGCAAAATCTGTACGCACATTCACAGAGCACGTTAAAAACCACGAAACATTCGTTCGGAACGGTTAATCGTATCTATCACCGTTTCGGTACAAAAAGCGACAAACCGGCTCGGGCGGTACCTCCGACGATTCGGGCGGTACCTCCGGCCGACTATCGGTCGAAAATTTTCAAAGTC
>CASCJU010000135.1:0-22165 GCA_949152495.1 Lasius fuliginosus | reverse complement strand
AGGAGAGAGGAACACGAGAATGCGCAATTTTTTAATATTATAATAGAAAAAGATTACTAACCTTAATGCTCTAAGGAGCGACACAACATTATTAGGCTTATAACGTTGGAAATTGTCGCGCGCATCCCGGCACGGTTGAAGTACCGCGCGACCACGAACATGTTCCAGTTCATATCCGGGGAAAACTGTTGAAAAAGGGTAAGAGGGTAAAACCATCCCCTTTCCTCCGCCCAGTCAGGCGGCTCTATTAAGCATGGTAGTCCCGGAGGCACCTCATCCCACGAGAATAGACTCCCGTTGGGTGCCTCCTCCTCCCCCTCCACCACCCAATCCCGCGGAGAGATGAAATAATTATTGCGGGCGGGCAACCTTCCACACACCATTTTTTATTTTGCAAAGACAAACTCGAGAGACAGTCGAGAACAAACTGGAGAATAAGATGCAGTAGCATCTATAATATATTATTACAGGCCAATGTATGACTTCAGAAAGAATGCACGAATTTATAAACAGATAGGTACATCGAATAAGATTATTTTCCCGCCCGACATATCTCACAGCGGGCTGAGGATGACTCAAGGAGAACGCGAGAGAGCGATAGCGCGAAGGAGAGAGAGATGAGAGGAATTATTTTCTATAATGAAATAAGCATTTTTTTTAAATATTATAATAATTGTTTATTATAGATAATAGTGTGTATGTATACTTTACAATGTATGTGTGTGTGTGTGTGTGTGTGTTTAATAAAATATAATGTTATGTAATGTAACGTATTATAATATTGAAAGAAATATTAAGATTTTTTTTTGTATATGTGTATGTATTTCATATTTTGTTGTGCCTCTCGTGAGGCACGGGGTATATCGGGATCGTTGCCGGATAAGAACTGGGAAGTTCGGGTTCCGCCCAGAGAAGAGACACCTTTTCACTAATAAACTTTATTTATTTTACAAAACACCAGATATATATATACATACATATATATATATATATATATATATATATATATATATATATATTAACGATAAGAGAAGTTGTATTTTCCAAATTGAATATCTCTTAATATACCAATAATAAACATGTTTTCCTTATTATTAACTAAATATTAAGGTAGAGTTTGAAATTATCATCTTATTTTATACCATCAAAAGAAGTAATTGTAACTAGTAATTAATTATTATTACTCATTTATTCTCATCAGTGAATTCACTTTGATATTCTCATGATATTTAAATTTATATATAAAGAAAGTGGAATTAAGTCTAGTTTGGTGAACTGAGCATTGTGACGGACGCTTAACATATGCTCGCGCTTTAGCTAGTGAATCTGGGGAATTCTATAGTGACTAAATCTTCATATAGCTGAATGCATGCAGTATTTTGACAGCTTTGTTTTGATCTCCGTAAACAAAAAATTAAAATTAATTGTTGAAGATATTAAATGGTCACAGTAGAATTTTGAATGCAAAGTACATTTATTAAAACTGGTTTACATGCTATTTTTATAATGTAGATGAAGAAAAAAAAGTTTTATTTTTTTAGAAGAAAAATTTTGTCAAAGAAAGATTAACAGAAACTGTGGGGGAAACTCAAGAAGAGATTGAGCTGTCCGATTTCAACAACTCGTCCAGACTTTCCGGGTTTATTCCACGTCTCAATTCCTCCAGCTTCCACTCAGCTTCCTTCTCGTTACATATTAAATATATAAGTCTTCTGTCCTCTTCCTGCAGTTGGTATTTCAACTCGACTCGCCTCTCCTCGCGATCGGTCTGCTCTTTTTGGAGACGCAGACCCTCCATACGTTTTTTAGCATCTTCTACCTGCTCCTTTGCAACTGAAAACGGAATACGAAAGAAAAATTACAATAATGAAACCTAAAGTAAATGTAACGCAACGATCCAACAACCTATAGATATATATCTACGTATTCCGCAATGTATCCTGCGCCTCCCTCAACTTCCTTTCTTTCTCCATTGATTTTTGCGAATACTCTGTTAATTACCGGATGAGGAAGAGGACGAGGAGGAGGAGTAAAAGCCCCTTGGCTCTTCCTTTCCATCCCCCCTTCGATTTTCTCGTCCGTACATCTGTAACATACATAAACATAGCAATGATGAATATATAACGATAAATTATAACATCGTATCGATCGTAAAGTAATATTTATTTTCAGAGTCTCGCGACTCGCAAGCGGAAAGAGATAAGATAGGTCCATGTCGCATTCCTTTTGCATAACGTAACGTATCATATCGTCGTACATAAACCGAGTGTACATAACGTGCACATAACCGGCACGAATCTCCTGTATCTTACGACACTTACGAAACTCTGATAATAAATAACGCCGTTTATTATTCTTCTACTTATGGATATGTAAAAATTTTCTCTCCGCTGCTGCTGCTGCTGTTACTGCTGCTGCTGCTAACGTTACAGCTAATGTTACTGCTGAGAAAATAAAAACTTAATATACGCGAATTTTAACATTTTAACTTGCGATAAACCTGACAAAACATGCCTCACCAAGCCACATGAAACATTCGCTCTCCCGCGCACCGTGTTTTTTAAACATAACTCAACCCTGAACTAAATATACGCATGACGGACGGGTGCTCCCCGTCGCAACGCCATCGCCATCGTCTAGTCACGGTGACTCCTTTGGGATATTACTAAATACCTACTTACACATACCTCTTATTGGCTGTCCAATGGTCCGCCATTTATAGTCAAATAGAGTGGAAGGGGGATTGGCGCGCGATTGGCGCGATTACAATTTCCCATGATACGTGAATAAAAAAGAATATATCTGAAGAAGATATATGAATATTCAAGTAGTTTTACTTTTTATTTTTATTTTCTCTCATATTTAATATTATAATATAATTAATAATACAATTATATAAAGATAATTATATGTATTTATATATAATTATATATGTATTGTTGTGCCTGTCGTGAAGCACGGAGTATATCGGGAACGTTGCCGGATAAGAACTGGGAAGTTCGGGCTCCGCCCAGAGAAGAGACACCTTTTCACTTAAAAAGTTTTATTTCTCACAAGACACTACCCTGATAGTACAGAAAAGTTTCTGCAATGTTGCAGAAACATAACACTGAAATGTTGAAACTGTTGCAGTTACGTTACGTAATGTCTCTGCAATGTTTCTGTAAGGTTGCAGCAACGTCAAAATGTCCGCTTTGATCCGCAAGAACGTTTCTGAAATATTACGGAAATATGTTCTGGAAGTTTTCGGTTAGGTTACTGTAATGTTTCTTTTTAGTTTCTGTTAGGTTGCTGTAATGTTCTTTTTAATTTTATTAGAAACATTGCAGAAATGTCGCAAGAACGTATGATATTAATTATTATTGTTTAAATAAAACACAAATACTTTTAATAAATCACTTTATTTTTATTATATATATTATATGTATATATTTACTCATATTTAATATATATAGAAAAACGTAATATATAAATTATAATTTTTAATATATATATTTATCGCTCTTCAAATATGTAAATATATCTTTTCTTATATTGCACTTTTATTATTAGTACTTTTTATATTGCATGTTTTTAAAATACTTATCACTTTATTATTTATCACTTATTTCATCAGCATCATCATAATCATCATCATCATCATCAGCAGCAGCAGCAGCAGCACCGTCCGCTGCCTTCTGATCTTTCCTGAAAATAAAAATAATAATCTGTGAGAAAAATAACAAAATAAAATATTTAATTTGCTTAAAGATAGAAAAAAATAAGGAAAATGTATGTGTGTGTATATATAAATATATATATATATATATTTATACACACACACATACATTTTCCTTATTTTTGCTATTTTTATTATATATATATATATATATATATATATATATATATATACACACACTCAATATATCAAATAGTACAATTTAACATATGTTAAGAAAGTTGTAGAAAATAATTCTCTCTTTCATTGTTTAGAATCTATTAAAAATTTATTAATTATATAATTTTCAGAAACTTACGTTTTTTTTGGTTCAACATTACGTGTATATCTTAAAGTGGCTTGCACAAGCCATTTGGACATATAAGCTATCATTTCCTTCTCTGTAATCGTACCATCTGTAATACGCACAGCTCCTAAAACAGTTATATTTGTAATACTATATAATACTATATATACATATAGAAATATTAAACTAAAATAAATATTAAAATAAACTAAAGATTAGCTTAATAAAAACTTACGCATAATACACTTCGCGAGCAACAAATCTTTGAATCCCATTTTTTTTAATTTTCCAGCCCAGCTGTACTGTTTTGCTATTACATTTGTAATACTTCTTTTTAAAATGTTTATTATTAATTCTCGGCTGTCACGTCCGCCGATTTTATTCAACGAAATAGCCTATAAAAATCATAATTTATTTAAATTACTATTTATACCTAATTACGTATTTTATAAGTATATATATATGGAAAAAAATATTCACCATTTTCTCGAAAAAATCTTGATCTTCCAGATCTTTTTCCATGTTTTGGACTTGTTCGTGTGTTTTTAAAGGTAAAGCTACAAATTCCTCTAAAATTGATGCTTCTTTTTTTGTTGTATTATTTTGGTTTGCCTCTATTTTACAGAGGCGATCATCAACTAAATTTAGTTTTGTAAATATTTGGTTCAGTCTTCTTAATATTTCAGGCAGCACATCTACAAAAAACAGCAGAATACATTCAGAACACTCGCATAATAATTGTTATTATAATACAAAAATATGTAGATTTGTCCGTATTAGAAAAAATTTATTTTGAAAGCTTTGTATAGTAAACATATATGAAATATATAAACAAGGCAAATCAGAGCCTGTGAGATTAACGCATCACCAACCGCATATGGTTCTGATTTGCCTTGTTTATATATTTCGTGTTCGTTCATATTATAATTTCATGTCTATAAAATACATTATTTCATAATACAATAGTATTACTTTTGCCTGCAGTGTCTAAATAAGTGACTTTGTAGGATTGTTCCTTTGTAAGATTTCTGTTAGAACTAGGATTATCAAATTCCACGCTTTGCATTTCGTTTCTCTTTGAAGGTTTAGTGACAATTAACGTTTTTGGCAATGGTGGTACTGGAAGTGTCTTATTTGCTTCTTGATGTTTAGAAATGGTATCATTTTTAACGTTTACGTTATTGTTGTTGTTTTCATTGCTTTCGTCTGAAGAGTAATTATAATTTGTAAATAGTTTGTTTGGGCGTGATATGCGTTTCTGACATAAATTTTCCTTCTCAGAAAGATCTAAATCGGAATAATCTTGAGCAAGCTTTACTTTTTCCATTCCTAACTCGTACGTATCTGAAAATTAATGACAAATACAACATAAAATTTTAATTGTTAAATAACAAATATTAAGATTGTAAAATAATTTACTCACTTGCCGTCCCAAAAATGCGCAGAATTTTGTAAACAGTCCACGTACTATTATCTGGAGAAATTTCGTTAATTATTGCTTTTCGAAGCTTTTTTTCATTCGTAAAAGGCGGCCAGTGACACATTGTTTCGTCGTCAAATATCCACAATGATGGCACCAATTGGAGTCCATCATCAAATAGGACTATTGTAAATCGTGACATCTTGAATCTTCCATAAATATAGCAAATATATAAATATCTTGAAGCAATCGAAATAAAAATTAAACTAATTTGTTTTTAGAAAATAGTATTAATATAATCAGACTACACATTGTAGATTAAACATTACGAATTCAAAATTAGAATTTGATTAATAATTTGTATTTCGATTTGTAAATAATTAATCGCAAAAATAAACATTCTTTCTTATCGCTGATTTAGTGATTTATATAATAACGTAGAACAAAATATACGTGAATATAATATATTCGTTGGTCTTTACTTGAGTACGAATTAGATAATTTTAATGCTATTTGTTCTAATTGAGTCAATTTTAATTTTAAACTCACAATTTTTAATCTTTTCAATGTGTATTATAGCCTTATACGAAATAATTTTACGTCAACAGATAATTTCATAACATAATTTTAATTATATTATTATCGCTAGTAGATTAATCAAAGGATCTTTGAAAAATTATAATCGACCAAAACTAGCCAGAATGTTTATTTATTTGTTAACAATACGACGTTTCGACCATATGGTTGTGGTCCTTCTCAAGTATAAACTAGAATAGTAAAATTGCATGAAACGAATCATTCTGTTATAAGTAAACATAGAGTAGAATCAGGACATGAATTTGACTGGACGAAACCTAATATATTACACAACGAAAAATACGTACGAAAGAGAGAAATTGCCGAAATGTTTTACATTAAAAAATCTAACAATACAATAAACCTACAGAAAGACACTGATAGTTTAAATAACATCTACGACAAAATAATAAAGGTCGTGTAGTATATTATTAATTTTGATTTAACATACTCAGTTTTTGACGAAGTCTCGCACTGACACGTTTTATCTCTCTTTGCATTTTTGGCAAGTCGCTAAGGAATTGCAACTGTGACTTGTGAAGTTTACAAATTAAGTTTTACATCTTTATATTCTTTTATCTAAACTGTATGTACTCAAATTGTTCACGATCTACTCATGTATATTGCTGTTTTATCCAAACCGTCAAAAGAAAAATCTAATTATCAATTGTATTATTCTAGTTTATATTTGAGAAGGACCACAACCATATGGTCGAAACGTCGTATTGTTAACAAATAAATAAACATTCTGGCTAGTTTTGGTCGATTATAATTTTTCAAAGATCCTTTCATAACATAAATTTAATAATATTATATTATGTTGCCAACAAGTCAAATTAAAAAACTAATTTAAAATTAATTTATTAATCTTATATAGAATAAAATAGTATTAAATAAAAAAAAAGAATTTTCAGAACTGTCGGATTTTTATTATATCAATATAATATCGTTACGTCAGTTGTCAAGTATCTATAGAAAACATAATTATAGAATTAATGTACCAATTGTGTACCAATTAATAAAGCAAAAAAGTAAAAAAATTTAATTAACATTTATAATTTTATATTTGTTTATTATAATAAACTTAATTCACAGAAATAAAAGAAATATATTTTATGTATGTATAATAGGAAAAACAATGCTTAAATTATCTTTGTAAGGTATTTTCCACATTTTAGCTTCAATTTTTTCACATGGCCATACGTATACGATCGTTTTCAATCACAATTTGAATATTAAAAGTATTCGATTCGCAAGGTAACAAGTACAAATTTTTTACATATTTTAATTTTTCCCCAATAATTAATTTTGTGTTATCTTCAGTTTGTACAAAGTTTAAAACTAAAACAACGGTTCCATTTTCTAAAAGTACACAATTATTTCCTTGATTATCGCAGTTAATCAAGTATGAATGACTCTGAAGTATTTTGAATTGAGAAATAACATTATATCCTTCAATCAGAGGTCCAGCTGTGTGACATTTTTTGAATAATATGCGATCATAAAAGTTATTAACACGATTTGAAGTCTTTGAATTTAACATTTCTATTTCAGCGTACCGTTTTACTAATTGCTGGAGAGGTTTATCTGGTTTACGAATCAATGTTTTAATACGTGTCATATGATTTTCGAATGGAAATGCACTATACTCATCTAAAGGTCCATATCTCCTAACATCTGCACAAATGTGCAATAAATTGTGAACATTATGAGAAACATATTGTTAACCATAAATTTGAGCGAATGTATTAACAAAATACTCTAGTAAACTTTGCGCATAGTCTATATTACTCATATGTTTTGAAAGAACTGGACTAACGAGAATTATCATTGCAACGTGTAAACTTAAAAAGTTTAAATAAACATATTCTCTTAAAATATTTTTTAATACGACTGGACCAGTATATAGGAGGAACTGTCGAAATTCTGTTGCTTTCCACAATCTAAAATCTATTAAAGATCTTGGTCTACGATGATACTCATAAGGCACTGTGTTTCGTAAATTAAGTAATACTTCTGATATCATTTGTTTCATCTGATTTGAAAGTTTCACTGAACTTGGTCCATTATGCCAAAGTAAAATTAGTTTCTTGACAACTCCTAAACATACTAGATGCATATAATCTAGTGGTACGGCTGTTACAGGTTTAAAATTAGGAATATTGGTTAATATTGTTTCTCCTGTTTGATAATTATTATATTTATGATTAATAAAATCTTCATCTGTTCTTAAAATAAAGTCATTATTTTCCGAGAAAAAGCATGTTCGTCCATTAATATATTTCCCTCGAATAGTACATTTTGTACAGCTGCTATAACCATTAAAATTTATAATATTTAAAACAAAAGATTTAGCTGGAGCATCACATATTAAACCATCTATCTTAATTTCAATCTTTTGTCCGTTATGAATTAATGGATTATTTATTACATCAATTGCTTCATCAACAAACTTTTGCAGGAAAACATTACTATTTGCAGGTTTTGCTTCGCCATAGTATGCCCCAACAATATATACTAATTTCGTAACAGAATTAAGACACAGTATAGGCCACAAAGAGGCATTACCAGATTTCGTAATTGGTAATCCGTCGATATTTATAAAAACTCTAAGAATATTAGTCGAACCTACTTGTTGCATATGATCTCGTAACATTTTCTTAAGAGCTTTCTTAAAACCAAAATGATAATAATTCATTTCTGCAGGAATGCATTCCACATTTCTGGGAGTATCTAACAAAGTTCGCGGATCTTTGGGAAATGGTAAATTTGTACGTTTCCATAAAATAAGCAACAAATTAGTTAGAGCTTTGTGCGATATACGATTATCTATATACCAATTACATAAATCTTTTTTAAATTCATCAAAATTTTCTGAATTTTCAATTTTATCCCCAGAATCATTTTCGAAATCGAATTTTATTTCGTTTTCTGACTGTAAATCCTCAACTTGGCAAGGTAATTCTACATCATCAAATTCGCCAGTTAGATCTATATTATTATCATCGATATCAGATTCAACAATATTATTACTTAAATTAATATCATTGTCATCATTATCATAATTGTCGAAATTATTCGAATCAGTACTTGGTTCTGTAATTGTATTGATAGTATAATTTTTAGATATTATTTCTGGACTGTTCTCATCAGCGGAAGATACATGATAAGAACAACCCGGTATTGGCTCAGATATGACATCTATATCCATAGCTGTATTTTTTGCAATTAACCTTCGAACGTGTCGTAGAGAATAACACGAAAATCTTTTCCGTTTCTTATCCATTGAAAAAAAAGTGTATATGTACTCACTGCGAATTCAACTTACTGCCTCAAATTCAACTTGCTGCAAATTCAATTCACTGCAAATTCAATTCACCTTTGATGAATATAATAATTAGAGACCTGTAATAATATGAAACATTATTAATTTTATTTTGAAGTAACACAGAAACAATAAAAATTTAGAATATTAAACAATAATAAATTAAAAGAAGTAAGAAAAATGAACAATTCTATATCAATTTAAAAATGTGTATATAAAGAAGGATTTTAATATTGGATAGTTAGTAGTCTTATATTGAATAAGATATATAGATAGCCCTAAATAACTCTTAATATGTGCATTGAAATACTATGTACACTTAATATCATTTTTTACTTTTCGATGAATTAATTCTACTGCCAAGCAAAACTTTTTGCGAAGAATAGTGTAGACATTGTAAGATAAAATTTGAATACATATGATCAAAGATCTATTATTTATATAATAGATGTATAACATAATATATTTAGTATATTTTAAATTATACATACGTCTGAGTATATTTGGGAATCCTTTTTTTACACACTCTCTTTCTCGATGATCTTCAAGCATCAAAAGGGCTAATTATTTGCCACTTATTATTATTATCGATAAACCTAAAATTGAAAAAACAGATTATTATTTGGTTTTAATAAATATCAAATGTATTTTTGTATCTATAAATATTTTTTCGTATCTATGTCTAATATTAATTGAATGCTACACGCATACTTTAGTACTATATAGAGAACATCAAGAATTTGCATATATTAATTTATTCTAATAATAACTATTAAATCTTTTTAATTTAGTCTATTATTATTCTATCTTATTCAAAAAATTAATGATTATATTCTTATCAATCTGAATATTATATAAATACCCAGACAACATTATGTCGTCTTAAAGACGTCTTAAAGACGTCTTAAAATTTTTAAGACGTCTAACGAAATCGTCAGAAAGACATCTTTTAGACGTCTTTAAGAAGTCTTATGCGTCGATTTTCGACGTCTTTAAGACATGTCTTAAAAACGTCTTTAAGACATGTCTTTAAAACATCTGTAAGATATATCTTATAGACGTCTGTAAAATTTACATTTTTGACATATATTTGAAACATTTAAGACATTTTTAAGATGTCTTTAAGACGTATTTAAGACGTATTTAAGACGTTCTTAAATACGTCTTAAATATATCTTAAATACGTCTTAAATATATCAAAAATTTATGTCTTAAAGACGTCTTTATTGTTAATTCTACATATTTTTATAATTAAAAATAAATATTTTAGAAAATACAATTTTAGAATATTATTAGTTTTTATTGAAATAATTATAATTTTTTAACATATTTAAAATATTAAAAATGATAATATATAGTTTTATTTTTTTAATAAATATGTAATTCGATCTCCCGCATGCCTCATCCATTCTTGGATTACTTTCTGGACTTGATATAGACTGCATTGCTCTGTAGTATTAGTAACATAATCTGAAATAATTATAAAAATATTTAAATTACAAATTTTTTAAACTTCTAATATATTTATTTAATATATATTATAATATATATATATTATAATAATATATATATATATATACATATATTTATTATAACTATGTAATAAATATTATAATATATATAAATATATGTTTTTCAAATTTTATTTTATAATTTATAATTATATAATCTATATATAATATATATATTTTTTTAAATAACACTTTTATATATACAATTAAAATTTAAAAAAATTTATTATTAAAATTATTAAGATTTAAATAATATGATAAAATGTATATTATAAAACTATAATATATACATATATTAAATCCTCCATTGTGCATACTCGTACGTTCCAGATCATGGAACCGCGCCTTTAAAGAAGAAGAATGAAGAAGAAGTGCGCATTTCATCCATGATTGTGCTCGTGGGTTCGTGTGCCGTGTGCCATGTGCCATGTGCCGTGTACCGCGTGTGCCGTGTGTATATTTCTGCCAATTCTAAACATAAATTTGGAATGTTGATTGTTATAGAACTACTCAAGTTTTAAAGCAAGAAGACATTAAGAAGAAATTAACAAGCTTACAAACTGTTTTCTCATTTCTCTATCTTGCTGGAGGTCTTCTTCAAATTTAAGAAAATCTTTCAGAGTCTCAAACGGAAAAGCAGGTGTAATAATTGTGTATCAGGTTCTCTTATATTTATGGCATCCTTATTTTCTATTAGATTTATCAAAAAATCTAATTTTTTTTCTGCTCTACGCCATGCTTTTATAATTTTTTCTTGTGTTGCACGACATGCTTCTATGAAATAAAAAACAAAAATATTAGTATATTTTACAATATATTTTTAGTAATCAAGAAAGGCTTTGATATACAAATATAGAATCCGACAAAGAAGGGCTAATGAGAGTCAGACGCGAAAATAAGACACAATCTTGTTGTTAGAAATCTTCTACAATAATTTAACTTTCATTAGCCCTTTCTATATCGGATTCTATATATTGTTACGTCCCTGGATTTGCATCCCCTGTGCACCTTCACTTTACTATTATCCCCTGAGCATCATCGCTAGGGGGGTTGTTTATAGACAACCGACGTTCGGATGTTTTCCGGCGCCATCATCTAGTTTTGGTCTAGCCGTCGTATCGCGAGGATGCATACGTGACCAATGAGCACAACCGAATATTATATTTTATATTGTATTATTCTTCTGTATTGGGTTTACCTATTAAATCTCAGTACTACCCTAAGAGCCTATATTCATTCCGAGCGCGTTCCGGGAGTGTGAGTGAGTGTGTGAGACGGAATCTCTTTTAAGAGATTCGCTGGAGATCGTCCGGAGGACGTAACAATATATTTGTATTATTCTTATTTTAAAACAGAATTTTATTTTAAACAGAATTTCAAAAGATTAAAAATGTGCAACATAAATGATGCATCAGCATCTTTAATACTTTAGGCAATATGTAAAAGTTAAGTAACAAAATACATACCGCAACAAGTGTGGCACTCATCATGTGTTTCATCATTTAAAATATTGTCCTGACCATCATCAGAATCTTTGGTATTATTGTCATGACCATCATCAGAATCATTGGTATTATTGGCATCAACATCATCAGAATCATTGGTATTATTGGCATTAACATCATCAAAATCAATAGCATTATTGACATTCCCATCATTATCAGTAATGATATTAATAACATTGGCATTTATTTCATTAATCAAGGCATTGACGTCATTAACATCATTTTGCAATGTATATTCACTATCTGAAATATCTGAAATACAATATATATTCTATTATTTTTATTTTTTATAGAATTTCTTTTTTTAAATATACAGGATGTGGTTCACATAACTCTTTACAACTTAATATCTTAGAAACTAAGACTTATAAAAAATGTTTCAAACAAAAGTTGTAGGATTTCAAGTGACGCATTACATAGCAATACCAGTATGATATCTTGAACAACGTTGTTCAAGGTCATACTAGTATTGCTATGTAATGTGTCACTTGAAATCCTACAACTTTTGTTTGAAACATTTTTTATAAGTCTTAGTTTCCAAGATATTAAGTTGTAAAGAGTTATGTGGACCACATCTTGAATATATATATATGTGTGTGTGTGTGTGTGTGTGTGTGTGTGTGTGTGTGTTATATTATATATATTAATTATATACAATATACACTGGGTATTCCGTACTTTGCATAATAAATTAAAAAATTTAAATGTTATGAGTTCTCAAAAAT
This sequence comes from Lasius fuliginosus, assembly GCA_949152495.1. Taxonomy (NCBI): domain Eukaryota; kingdom Metazoa; phylum Arthropoda; class Insecta; order Hymenoptera; family Formicidae; genus Lasius; species Lasius fuliginosus. The sequence goes on along the minus strand of CASCJU010000135.1, from coordinate 9,099 downwards.
GACGTAAAAAATTTCATGATTTTTTAATTCAAACAACAGTTTAAAATATAAGTGTTTAAAATTAGCCCATCAAACTCTATGGTTAGATAATTGTTCAGCTGTCAGTCATTAATACTATCATACATACAATTTGGGAACGAAGCTATGTACTATTTAACTATACAGTTTGATTGGCCAGTTGTAAATGCTCATATTTTTAAAACTATTACTTGGATTCAAAAATCGTAATGAATTTTTTAATTTCGTTTTTTGAGAACTTATACATAATTTTTTGATTTATGAACAATATAACATTCTGTATAAATATGATGTTATAAATGAAAAATATTGACATATACCATCTAATTCTTCTTCCTCATTATTTGAAGAATTACACATATTCATACTCTTCATATTTTCTGTAATATATTCCATTAGAAATGTCAATTTAAATTAAATTTTGTGTTTATTTATATAAAACATTAGAGTTAACATTTTTATCATCTTTTAATCACATTATTATTTTTTTATTACAGATAGATCCATTATACATACCATTTAGATCCTTTGAAATATGATTATCATTAGATGATTGTACGTTAGAAGATGATGCCACATCATTAATACCTTTTGGTAAGTATTATATAAAAATTACAAATCAAAGAAAGATTATTTAAAATTACTTAGAATTTACAATTAATAAAAAATAAAAAGTATCATCTTTTAATTACATTATTATTTATTGTTACAGATATAAAAATGGATGAAAAAATCATTATACATACCATTTTGGTCCTTTGGAATATGGTTACCATTTGATGCTCGTACGTTAAAAAAAGATGCCACATTGTTAATACTTTTTGGTAAGTATTCTATAAAAATTAAAAATCAAAAAAAGATTATTTAAAATATAGATTATTTAGAATTTACAAATAAAAAAAATAAAAAGTATAAATAAAAGAAAGATTATTTAAAATATAGATAATAAATTTACATATAGATGAAAGTGTTATACAACTATTAAACATTTATTTTCATACAAAATTAATTGCTATCATTAATTTAATATAAATGTATTTTTGCATTTAAAATATTTTTTTCTTAACTTTAATATTTTGCTTTTTATTATTTCAGATTAAAGAAGTCACCACAAGTAAAGAAAAAAGATACGTACTGTCCACTTTTCTATTGCTGTATTGTTTATAGTCCTTAGAAGACGTTGGGACATATGTGGAAGGAGGCGATGGTATGCGACTTTTCTTTTTTGTTACATGTTCTGTAAAACATATAGTTGTATTTTTGATATAAATGTTAACTTTTACTTTAAAAAATGAGGAAAAAAATGTAATATACCGCTAAATTCGCTGGATTCATTTAATTCATCATGAAAAAGAGGCCTTTTTACAATTCTTTTTCGTAAATTTTTTTCTGAATAATTTAATTTTTTAAGTTGTCCATCTTCTGAAGTGGAAATATAAACTGCTTCTTTTTCCATTTTTCTTGCTATTTGATGTTTCTATAAAAAATAATGAATATATTTTATAGTTAAATCTATTTTGTAATGTAATTGTTTATAATTACCATATGGTCCCGTAATTCGTCGAAAAGTGCGTCTAATCCAATTAGTTTTTGGCGTAATATTTTTCGTAATTGCCTTTGTAATATTAATATCTTTAGGAGGCCATGAAAATGTTTCATCTTTGAAATTTAACCAAATTTCTGGTACTATTGAGCACCAATCATAAAAAAATATAATATAATACATAATCTGAAAATTAAAAATTAATTTTTGTGACATTAATTATTATGTTTAAAACGTTTTTCATAAATTTAATAAAATAAAAAAACTATTTTTATAAGAAAATGTGTCCTTTGATTTTACTAAATTTTATGAAAAACATTTTAAACATAATAATTATATGAATATAAAATATCACATAAATATTTATCATGTAAATTTTATTCTTTACACTTACCTTCGTATATATACTCTATGTTTATACATATAATTATACATGTAAAAGAGGCATTATGTAATTGTAGCCATTATAAAAGACGTGTAAGCCTTTATTATCTATTTCTTTTGCAGATATCTCCAGATCTAATGTTTCGTTATTTGTTATATATATTTTTAGATGTTGGGAATTACAAGGATACATAGGTATTGGTCGAAGATCAAGATATTTACTTCCCACGACAATTGGATTTTCATCTTTTAAACCGAGATATTTTATAAAAAAATGGATCCATCTTTTAGATAACAATAATTATTAGGAGATTTAGTTGTTAGTGTAAAATTTTTAAATTTTATTTTTTGATATGATCTATATAATTGATTGTTTGTATTTTGATATTGTAAAGGGAATTGTTTCCTATCCGGCTTTATAAGTAGTGGCTCATCAATGGAATTGTTATAATTAGTTGTACATTTAATTATACGTTCATGGATCCTGTTATTTAATTGCGATAGCGGTTTTTCTGATTTACGCAACATTTTTTTTATATCTTTCATATAATTTTCAAAGGGAAATGCACTAAATGTATCGAGGGAACCATATGTATTAACATCTTGACAGATATGAATTAGATTGTGAACATTATAAACCATAATATCTTCACCATATAAAATTTTAAAGGTTTTAACAAAATATATTAATAATTCATGTGCATATGTATTATTACGCAAGCAATCTTTTGTATGGCATAGAATACGTATAGCTTTGTGTAGAACACAGAAATGTTCAAAGTAATCTTCTTTTAAATATTTGCGAAAATTATGGGTCCTAAATATAAAAGAAACATTCTCAGTTCTATTGCCTTCCACCGATCTAATTCATTTAAATCTCGCGGATGACGGCTAAATTCAATTGGTATAAATTTTCGTAATGTTACTAAATCTACAGATAATGCCTCTATATCCGCTGCACGTAATCGATGATGGTTTCCTTTAATCCATAAATGTAGCATTTTTTTCATTACGCCTACACATATCAAATGCATGTAGTCCAGTGGAAAATTATGAATCATATCTATAGATAAATCTTCAAAGGGCGAAACGGAAACATGATGTTCTTCATTTTTGCGATTGCGGAAATCATTATTAGTTCTTAACGGCGCATTTTCATTCAAAAAAACTACTTTGTGATTATAATAATCACCTTCACAACAACATTTGCCGCAACCAAAATATGCATTATGCCCCTTCGTTCCAGTAACAAAAGATTTTGCAGGAGCATCACAAATAACTGCTCTGATTTGTACATAATAATTTTTATCTTTAAATATAAAACCTTCTTCTTGCAGAATGCGGTATTTATTACAGAATTCTTGTAAAAAATCACTTGCGTTTCTAGGTTTTTTATAACCTTAATAGGCACCGATTAAAAAAGGTTCTGTTATGAGTTCTGTATTATAGATTTGGCCAAGTATAGGCCATAATTGGCTTTGTGAACTTTTTGAAAGGGGAAGGCCATCAACGTTTATATTTATTTCTATAGCTTGACTTATATTTTTAAAATTTTCTAATTTTTCCCGTAATACTTTTTCTAAGCCGTAATGAAAATACTGTCCAGCCCCACATTCACGAAGAACTATGTTTTTAGGTGTGCCTAAAATAGTTCTGGCATCACTCGGCAATTCATGACCTTCTTCTCGTAAAAATTTAATAAGACCGTTAAGGATGTTTGCGTCACATTGTATTCAGTAGCCCAAATATGCAATCGTTGTTGTAAAGTTTGTTTTTTTGTATTATTATATATTGTACAAATCTCTTCTTCAATTTCTCTAAATTCAATATTATTTTTTATTCTATCTGCATTTGATCTATTTGGGCTTATTTTATGTAATTCTATTGTATTTGAATTGTTTATTGTATTTGAAGTGTCTATTATATTTGAATTGTCTATTGTATTTTGCTTTTTTGGAAGATATTTTGTATTATAAATATTATCATTATTTTGTCGTGCAAGCAATAAACGTCGATTTTGTTGACTACGAGATAAATTTTTAAATTTCTTTGTCTTCGGCATTTTATAAATTTTTCCTTTATACACACGCAAAAGTATTCTAAAAAAAAAGGCAATATATTTGATAATAATAATATATAATATTAATACTAGATAATTTCAATTTTAAATACGTACAAAGACAATACTAAAAACTTCAGAAGTAAAATTTAAAAAATTATTTAAAAAAAATTTTTTTTATTACATTATAATAAAATAACCATTATTATTATAAAAATTAAAAATAAAAATGTATATAAATGGACAATAAAAAAAGACATCAATTTGTAACAAAAGCGCAAAATTCTATGGCATGCCGTTTCCTTTTTAATAGCAAAAAAATTAAAAATTTGATTTTAAATAAATAAATTATTTGGAAATATTATTAATTTATTATTATTATTGAGAGAGAGATTTTTAAGATATATTAAGATTATATAAGATTTTTAGTATGGCGACCGAAGTAAGGTGACGGGGATTTGTGACAGTGATGAGTTGGTGGAGAAATGAACGGTGCTGGAGGAAAGTGATAAAGGTATGAATGGTGGAGGAGATGGAAGAGGGTGAGAGGTCGCAGGAGAAATGGAGGAGGCAGCAGGGATACAGAGGGTGAGGAGTTTGGTGAGAGAAAAAGGAGGCTGACTTGCAAGATTCAGGAAAAATCGGAGCAAGGAAAGGAAGAGGGAGATGATGGCGACGGAGAAGACGGTTGGAGAAGAAGGAACTAAGGAGTGAGATGGTCGGTAAGGAAGGAACTGACAGAGGAGAGGGTATCGGCTGACGATGGAATGAGAGGTTGGGGCAACAGGTGGTGGCGACACAGGAAAGCCGGTGGGCCATGTGCGCGAGCACGTGTTGCGACGGAGAGACGGTTTAGAAGTGAGACGCAGTTGAGCGCAGAGGACGTTGTCTGTGAGAACGCTTGGTGCAGAGACGGAAGTAAGAAAATGGGTTGGGAAGAGGTATGGTTAAAGGAGTTAAGAGGAATAAGGGAAGGCATGAGAGGAATTGAGAAAGGTATGAGTGGGATTGGAAGAGAGCTGAGACTGTTAAGAGAGAGAGGTTGGAGAGTGCGGAGAGGAGAGAAAAAGGAAGAGGACAGAGGAGAGAGAGAGAGAGAGAGAGAGAGAGAGAGAGAGAGAGAGAGAGAGAGAGAGAGAGAGAGAGAGAGAGAGAGAGAGAGAGGAAGGGACGTCAGAGGAAGAGAGCGCGGTCGCGGAGAGAGGAAACGAAGAAATGGAGAGGAAGAACGAAGGTGCTGAGAGGAAGAAGAAGGGTGGCGGGAGAGAGGAGAAGGCCGGTGGACGGGAGGAGGAGAAAGAAGAGGGAATAGTGGCGTGTGACAAGAAGGACGAGAAGAAGACGGAGGGAGGCACGGAGAGGAGCTGGGTTGAAAGGGATAAGGGAAAGGGTGAGAGGAAAAGGGGGGAGTGGGCAGAGGTAATGATAGAGGGTAGGAGAGAGGTGAGGAGGGAAAGGGAGGAGGGTTCGAGGGGGGAGGAATATGGGAAGAAAAGAGACAGGGTTGAGAAAGAGGAGGAAAGAGAGAGTAGCTGGTGGAAGTGTGTGGAAGAAGAGGGGGACGAGGAGGGGGAGAAGGTAAAAGGGATTTGGAAAAAAGTGAAAGATAGGATGGATAAGGAAAAGAGAAGAGAGGAGGAGAGAGTAAGAGAGAGGGAAGCTAGAGAGAGAAGAGATGAACAGGTGAGAAGGAAGAGAAAAAGAAGGAACTTAGTATGGAGGGGGATAGAGGGGGATAATTTTGAGGAAAGATGCGTATGTCTGAGGGTGCTGCTAGAGAGGATGCTGGAAAGAAAGGTGGAGTTAAGGGGTGTAGAGGAAAGGATAGGGGACGATGGGAAGAGCATTCTGTTAGTAGTATTGGAAAAGGAGGAGGATAGGGATGAGATATTGGAAAGAAGGGGAGAGGTAGGGAGATGAGTGAAGGATGAGTGTAGATGAAGATCTAACGAGGGAGGAAAGGAAAATGAGGTGGAGGATTAAGGAAAGGGCGAGGTTAGAAAGGAACAGGGGAAAAAGGATAGAATATGATAGTAGGAGGTTATGGATAGAAGGAAAGGAATGGAAATGGGATGAAGAGGTGGAGGGTTGGAAAGAGTGCAAGGAGTGCTAAGGAGAGTTTGTTGCTGTAAGGAGGAAAGAGAGGGAGAGGGTCAGAGGAAAGGGAGGAATAATTGCTCGGACTCTAAATCTGTTTGTATGTTATAGAGGAACATACAAACGTATGTTCCTCTATAACATACTATAACTGTCGAACTAAGTCGTGCTTGGAACGAGAAGGAAGGAAAGAAAAGGAAGGAGTAATCGGATGGAGAGAGGACTTGGTTGGACAGAAGGCATGGAAGATGAGGAAAGAAGGAGGGAGAATATAGAGGACGAAGGGAAGAGGAAAGAAGAGAATTACACGGTGGAGAAGGAGGGTGTAAGGGGGGTGGGATAGGAGGGGTAGAAGAAGGGGGACGGGAATCGAGGGTGGGAGGTGTGTAGTATGTAAGGGTCGCACACGGCCAGGTCGCTAGGGGAAATGGAATTTATTGTAAAGGTTCGGGACCGCTCCTTAAAAGCGCCTTGAAAACCCTTAGGGGATCAATAAAGATGAATGAATGAATATAAGATTTTTAGTACTGGCAGTAAAAATTGGAACGCAGAGCTTTATTATATATATAAGAATTAGAATCGACATTTAAAATACCCTGCTCTTACGTACATTTTATGTTTCAATTTTGATTGGAAAATATAATCTTATTATATATACTTATAACATTTCTTATTGCTACTTTTTAATTGTCTATATTTTAGAGATTTTATGTGAATAAAAATAATTATCGATTTGAAACTGAAGCGAAAGAATGTTGCTTTGATAATTAAACATAAAGTTTTTGTGAAATAAAAGAGATAAGTAAAATTATAAACATGCAAGATTGTTGCAGCGATTGTATTATATTCCAAGATCAAGAAAGGGTATAACTTTTTAAAAAGTTTCTCTTCAAAACCCTTTAAAAGTTGTACTCTTCGTTAAGTCTGCTATAAAAATTTTATTAATTTGAACAATTCTGCTTACAGATTTTCAATACAGAATATATGGCAATATTTATACTACAACCAAATAAGAGAATAATGGGAGGAGATATGTAGCAAAGAGAAGCTATATATATATAATTATATAAGAAGGATAAATATAAGAGGAGGATTCCGCATTTTTATAAAACGGTAAAAGGTCTACAGTTTGGCGAAGTCCTCAATATATAATTCATAAAATTATTATTATAATTATTATGTGACAACATAAATTTAAAAAATGATTAATATATTATTTTTCAGAAACCGGATCTCGCGGTGCCATTTTCCCCATTTCAAATGCGTGCTAGTGGCCGAATGCCGTGAGAAGCAGTACCGTTTACGCCGCGCCAGTCTAGCTGTCTAACATAGCAAATACCCAATGAGAAATGATTAGTCGAATAGATATCGATTCGACGTCAATTCGATCAAATCAACGTCGAATCAATGTCGAATATATGTCGATTCGAATAACACATTTCTCATTGGGTAGGGCACAGTCGCGTAGAGTATAAAAATATATTTAAATATAAATATATATATATATATAAATTATTTATTGGATCTATAACAATTAATGAGTAACAAAATATTGATTATATATATATTTGCAATTTAACTAATTTTATTATTTAATTGTTACAGATCCAACCAATTATACAGGGTGCGCCAAAAGTCTGGATACACCTAAATAACTTTTGTAACAACGAAAATATCAAAAAACGGAAAACACGTGTTTTGATTTTTCAAAAAAGCTACCCTATGACATGGATACCGATCATCCCCCACCTCCTGGTACGCGGGGGTAAAAGGGGGGTTGAAAATTTTAAATTGCACCAAGGGTCGAGTGGGGGCTCATTTGAAAGGTCTTCGAATAACAAACACACCCTTAAAATTTTAAGTCGTTACGACCCCCCCAACCAAAATGGCGGCCGTTCAAATTTCGAAATTTCATGCACTTAGCGTTATCCAGGATCAACTGCGTGGAAGTGTCATGAATTTGATCCCTTTTGTGTGTACGTGTGTGTGTGGGGGGGGATGTGGTGTGTGTGTTAATAAAGTATTGAGTATGCGTTTATAATAAATGTTCGAACTGTTGACCTTGTACAGTTTGATAGTGAGCTAATCGTTGATAAAAATTGCTACTAACGTTTTCCAACATATCAATCGTAATTAATGCCACTTCAGTAGTAATTCGGTGTCGCAAATCATCCAAATTTCGAGGTTTTGTTTTGTAAACTCGGTCTTTTAAGTAATCCCAAAAGAAAAAATCCAAAGCGGTTAAGTCGGGTGATCGAGGTGGCCACTCGATTGCTCCCCTCCTTCCTATCCATCTTTCAGTAAAAGTGTCGTTTACAAAATTTCGCACTTGTAGTCCAAAATGTGGAGGGGCACCATCCTGCTGAAACCAAACTGAATCAAAATCTTGACCGAAGATATTGCGAATGCTAGGAACAATGTCATCTCGAAGCATAGTTAAATACTTTTCAGCCGTTAGAGTTCTATCGATGAAGAATGGCCCTATTATGTGCGTTCCAACTATTCCCGCCCATACATTTAGTTTTTGTGGATATTGGGAATTTGTTTCTCTCATCCAATGCGGATTAATATCACTCCAATATCGACAGTTATGCCTATTTACTGCACCGTCTAATAAAAATGTGGCCTCGTCTGAAAAAACAATCTTATTTATAAATTCGGGATGTTCATCAATTTTCTGCATCATAATTTCACAAAATTCTACCCGACGATCAAAATCATGTGCAACTAATTCCTGAACAAGATTAATTTTATATGGGTGAAATTTTGCATTTTTGAGAACACGACGAATGGATGTCTCGCTAGTATCATGTGCCTGTGAGGCTTTTTGGGTAGAAAGGTTAGGGTCTTCTATGAATGATTGTAATATCTCTATTGAAGAGTCCTCGTTCGTTGCGGTTTTAGGTCTACCCGATCTCGGCCGATCTTTAACGCTTCCTGTATCTCGAAAACGCTGACATGTTTTCTGAACAGTGGCTGCAGAAATCTGTTGTCGATC